>JAEQBH010001407.1:0-164702 GCA_016808115.1 Tetrastigma voinierianum | reverse complement strand
CTCACCAAGAGTGGTGAATGATCGTACAGTACACCCACACCTGACTCGACGCGATATTACCGTGCACACAAACGCAATGATGCCATACTATGACACCCAATCCCAGGTCCACCATGAGCAGAATCTCAGAGATCACTCACTCATAATCCCGACCTATCAGGTCAACTCTCACCCTACATTCTAGGGAAGAACATCTATACATGGCTTCTCTAGAGGCCTTAACCTCTAAGCCCAAATCCAAGGTCGTGGCCTGCACAAGCAAGGTCCCACTACTAACAACCCGACGGGTCGGCTAACTCCATCCATTGCCGCTTGACATCAACAACCAATATGTCTACCACCCTAAGGTCCATCATGTGCTTCGCTTGCGCCACTCCGATCCGGCTCCCCCGACTCGACCCACACTCTAGCCCCCTCCGGCCCATTCAGGCCGGGCCGAAGTGCTTATATAAGACTCCCAAAATCGAACCGGTCTCCGACCCGCATTCAGTGGTGGAGGAATGAACTCCGATACTCTCCCTCGTTTCTACGCCTAATCGGGATTGTGCCAGTCTCAAACCCCGGGATCCCCGTCTGGGCAATCCTGGCCTCACATGCCCAATCCTAGCCCCGTCCCGAACTCGTGTGAAGCGTAGTCTTCCGCTCTTCCCTCGAACTAGAAAAGGCTGATCCTCCTCATAATTAACACCGCATCCCGAGTGCTCCGAAAGATCCTCGATCTCTCTCTCTCTCCGTCGTGGCCGTCCCAACCACATGGAGTCCCCGTCCCAGAGGGCGAAGTCCGATCCCGCCCGAATGGACAACTTCAGCCCATTCGACCCCGTAATACCCAACCAATCCCAAGAAATTACGTATCTCAAAGATTGACATTCGGTCTCTCCCAACTAATTACAGCCTCGACCTTCTCTGGGTCGACTGACACTCCTGAAGTTGATACCACGTGTCCTAAAAATCTCACCTCAGTAAGCCAAAACTCGCACTTATCGAACTCGTGTACAACATGGTCTCTCAACAACTGTAGAACGATCCTCAAGTGATACTCATGCTCTACCTCGACCGAGTAGTCAAAATGTCATCCACGAAGACTACGATAAACTGACGGATAAGGCTGGAACACCCTATGCATGAGGTCCATGGTTAGATCACGCGCATTCGGTTAATCCAAAGGGCACACCGTGAACCTACCGTGCCCATAACGCGCCCTAACGCCGCCTTGCGGATATCCAGATCCCTAACCCTCACCGATGGTAACCAGCGGTCTACCTTTGGAGTAGACTCGCGCTCCTCTCAACTGATCAAACAAGTTATCGATCCTCGATAATGGGTACCGATTCTTGATCGTAACCTTGTTCAACTGTCGGTAATCAATGCACAGTCGAAGGGTCTTATCTTTCTTCTTCGCAAACAAAATCGGAGCTCCCCATGGTGAAGTGCTCGGTCTAATGAACCACTTGTCCAATAGCTCATGTAATTGGACTCGGAGTTCCAACAACTCAACTGGTGACATCCTATGTGGAGTCATAGAGATGGGCGAAGTACCTGGTGTAACCCGACATCAAGTCTACGACTCTACGGAGGTAGTCCCGTAGCCTATCCGGAAAACATCCATACTCGCTAACTACTCGAGGTAGATCTAAGTCCGCCCCTCGTCCTCTGCTGCAAGGCTCGCTAGCCAACCCGCTTAACCGGCCCCTCAAAACTCGGACTCGTGATAATGCTTGGGGCAAATATCGGCTTCGTCTCCTCAAATACCACGAGTACCGCCCTCGCGGTAGGTCGTAACTCTCCTACGCCACAATCGAGCAACGACTCGTAAGCCGCCAACCAATCCATCCCCGGATGACATCGAACTTCGACATGTCCATGATCCATGTCCACTGCGGAGTAGAGTCCCCTGAGATCTCCAATCAGAACTCCTACATATCATCCTTATTCTCTCCCTAATCCCTAGGGGAGAACTCACATACAAAGGCTCCTCCAAGGTCTCTAGAGGTCCTTGCCCTTTTTCCACCATACTTGGGCCTCACTCTCTAGCTGGAACGCAGCTATTCTAATCCTGGTAGTGTCAGAGGTAATCTTCATAGCCTCTAACACCTTCTCGATCTGCATGAACTAATACCGTCAATTGACCTGCCCTCCCGTGAATGCCCTGGATGATGATGTGCCCTTAAACCTCCGGAGGTTACTAGGACTCCCCGACTACCCGCTATACCAAATTGCGCTATAGCCGCCGCCGCAATACCTGGGCAAACTTCAACAAAAGGTCCGCTTATCAAATACTAGTGGTGCCCGACTAAGACTGCGGACGCCCTCTACGTCCCTCGCCCTCTCACTAGCCATCTATAATTCAATGGCAAGTTAAATTCAATTTCAAGATTCTAAGGCATAAACATTGTACTCGAGACACTATTCACACACAGAATTAGTGTATATTTCAAGTCCCTGCATTCATAAGATATGCAAGACCATTTATCCAATATATTAAATCATATTTATCAACAAAAATTTTATTTTCAAAAATTTCATTTTTTTTTCAAAATTTTGTCCCATTTTGTTTGATTATATTTTTTTTTTTTTTTCAAAAAAATCGAAATTTTTTTACTGCTCATCAAGTATCGCTCACTCATTAATGCTCAGATTACTATTCACCGACATCAGAGATCTACCTAAGTTGTAATACACAACATTGTATTGCAATACAATCTCGTACTCTAATTCCCTCTTTCTAGCCACAATACACATGCAGATTGGAATACAAAAAAAGTTCTTCAAGTCACAATATATCACGCACAAGAACACAATTTGTCAGGTCAAGAATACAATTCTAGCCACCGCACACCCATCGCAGAATACAATCCGTTGTGTTGCAATACAATTCTAGCCACTGCACTCTCTTGCAATACACCTTATTGTGTTGCAATACAATCCTAGCCACTGCACTCCCTATATTGCAATACAATGCAACACCCTGCAATACAATTTTCCCCCATGCTGCAATACAATCCAGCCAAGCCTCCCAGCCTGCAATACAATAATTGTATTGCAATACAATTTTTTTTATTTTTCAGCCCTCTCTCTTGCAATACAATTGCAAGGTTGCAATACAAATTTTTTTTTTTTCACTAGTATTAATCAAGCGCAGCCCCAACCGCTTCTACTCGCACTTGTCGAAAGCAAAAAAAAATTTCTTCTTTCGCCATTGGAAAATGCCCAAAAACAAATACTTATATACATTTTTTTTTCTCACACATGCTATTGTGGAAAATACTCAAAAATATATATACATGTATAGAGAGTATATATATATATATATATATATATATATATATATATATATATATATATATATTTTTCTAGAACATCAAATAAATTTAAAAATTATTTTCTTTGATTTTCTTCGTTTCAAACTACTCAACACCTTAGAAAATGATTTTCTTCACTTCATCATTTTTCATTTATTTACACTGGAGACACAACAAAAAATACTTATTCATTTTTTTTCTTCAAGACACCTAAATAAATTTATTAAATTTATTTTATTCTAGTTTTCTCGCTTTTGCAATAATCGTAAAACTAAAACCAAAATTTTCTCTCCTCATTTTTTTTTTTCATTCTCCATCGCAGATTTTCCTCATACTTACATGCAAGAATCTCTAACATCGCATCCACACAACTCAAAACTTTTATGAGTTCAACTATAAAATTTGTTAAAATTTTATTTCCTTTTCCCCAAATAAATTTATTATAATTTATTTCATTTATTTTCTTTTCCGGGGCTTTACTTAACTCGTAAAACTCAACACTTTTCCTACACACTATGTGCTAATCACCGCACACAAACCACACAAACCAATCACAATACATAACCATTCATGTTATGCATATTTTTCACACAACCATTCATCAAATCACACAAAACACACCAAACACATGCATGCAGGGTCCTAGTTTTGTCCCGTGATTTCCTAGGTAATCTTATACCCAACGCACATCGAACCACCCAAGGGGGCGATGTGTTCTACATAACTACGGCCTAAGCTCAAGCCCTCATTATCTAGGGTTTTCATATACTATACTCTACATCAAACCACCCAAGGGCGATGGATAATTAAACCTCGAGCCCAGGTATTCAGATACCTAAGCTCGATACCAAGTCATGACGCCCCAACCGTGGTGTCCGGCTGACCACCACAACCCACATGGACACAAAGGATGCTCCAAGCTGTCTCTACACCACTCCTGAAAATCGGGCAAAGTCTCCTTTGTACGAGGAGCTCTACCCAAATACAACACCTGTATATAACTTGTCCCAATATACACAATGACCACATAGGGTCTCATATACAACTATACCGAGTAAATAATGGCCACTTGGGCCCCTGCATCATCACTCAACCAATATATCCATAATATGAGTAAAACGGCCACTGCCCATAAACAATACTCATAAAACATATCAACTATGTATCATAGTTAAAAGAGTTAGTGATCTACTCTTATACAACCCATATATTAAAATGAAAAACATTCTAATACATGCAAAACCATCAAATCCACATCCCGGCTTTCTTCTAAACGGCCTCTATGATGAACCATCTCCTTGCACGCTCCCTGTACCTGTAAAATAGTATCCCTCGACATGGTGAGCTAATGCTCAATAGTGGAATCACCCTAAGTGGGCTACTCTCCACCTAAGTGCATATGCAATGCTCTAAAATAAACACACATTCAAGCAAATGCAGGATCCTACTTGAATGTCTAACTTATTATCTCATATCCCGAGTCCTCCCCGACTCCCTCACACCTGCCTAAGCCACGTATGAGAACCTTAGTTTTTATTTGTTTGTGGACAACCCTCCGATGTATATATATCAATTGGGCCATCTCCGACGATTGATATTATGTTTGGACTACCCTCCGATATTTATTATTTTTAAACAACCCTCAGAACCATTCCCTCAAGGATTACCTCATGCACTCACTCCTATCGTCCAAGGGTGTCCCAGTGCATATGGAATGCATGATGCCAATTCCATTATCATTCTATAACACATGCAAATATATAATCATGCATATATTCACATAATTTAAATCACACAAACATGTCATGTAATCTCACCATTAATTACATCAAAATTAGCTCACGTGATAATGATTAAACACTGGTGCACCTGATTTGAATTACTCAACTAAACACATTATTTCACAAAAATTATTTTGTGAACACTATTCCCGGAATAGTGAAACCCTACTACTATTTCCGACAAATCACAATCATCGTTCACTTAGCGGACCCAATTTCACGGCTATTCGACCTTATACAAACCAACACATACTTATTCAATAAATTATCACACATGGAACCATAATCTCAGAAAGTACTTCTCACACTCACACCGATTTCACAAATGGGTTTCAATAATTTCAACACCCGGTCCCAAGATTCGATAGATCAAACGGCCTCTCACGGCCTCATTCAACTCAAACATTAACAGAGTACTTAAATAAAGAATAAAACCCAAGTAGGGCGAAACCCCCCTACTCTCTCGTAGTTTGTCGAAACTCCTTAAACGTACCAACGCTGGGCTCCTCTCCGTGTAGCAAATTTTCCTTCTTGTTCCGACGACCCGACTACGGATAGCCCGAAACCTAGAGAGAAGGAGGTCCTTCTCTCTAGAATTCCAAATCTGGAACCTTATCAGGAAGCTCCCTCACGCTTTTTCTCCTTTGATTATTTGAAGAGACGACACTCATTGAGGCTTTCATTCTTTTCCTCATTTAATCAAATTCCAAATGACCATTTTGTCCCTTCTTTCCCAGCTTTGATATCTGCACTATCTCGGCCATCCATTTTCATCATTTCTCTACTCATGCCACTTACGGCACATGAGTACGTGTTATATGTGACTTTCGTCGCATCAAAAATCGTTTTACGGCACTTGAACCGCGATGCCTCAAAAAATGTGCCAACTCCGACTATCTCGGAATTCTACGAAATTCGATGTGCTAGCTAGATTTCGAGAGACGATTCCAACGGTGAAATCTGTTTCATCATCCGAGATCTAGAGAATAAATTTCAGATTTTTAATGGAAATTACAATTTTGTAACCGAAATTACAATTTTGCCCTTTCCGTAAATTGAATTTCGGTCTTACAGCAACCTCGATTCGCCCTGACCTGATGGTCGTGACTCGAACTCGTGAACCAGGAAGCCCGGCTCTTCCCGAACCAGGAAGAAGACTGGCTCTCCTTCCTCTTGCTACTAACACCCGCCTCCCGAGTGCTCCGAGCATCCTCGATCTCTCTCTCTATGGTCAGGGCTGTCCCAACCATGTAGTTCATGTCCCGTAGGCGAAGTCTTACAATCCTACCCCGAATTGACAACTTTAGCCCATTCTCAAATCTCCTAACCTTGGCCATGTCCTTGGCCACGTAATCATCAGCAAAACGGGCTAACTCTGTGAATCTAGCCACGTACTCCATCACATTCATCGTCCCCTGCTTTAGCTCCAGGAACTCCTAAGCCTTCGCATGCCTCGCAGTATCCGGAAAGTACTTACCCCATAAACAGCCCCTCGAAACTCCTCGCCATGTCATCGCCTTTTAGGATCTCTGTATAAGTCCCGCCATTTCCACTCATACTGGGCCTCACTCTCTAGCTGCATCACGCCTAGTTCGATCTCGGTCAATGCCGAGGTAATCTCCATAACTCCTAACAATCTTCTCGATCCGCATGAACCATGGTCTTCCACCATCGGATCTCCCTCTCCCCGCGAACGCCTGGGAGGATGACGCGCCTCTAAACCTCGGAGGTTACCGACCTTCCGACCACTCCGCTATACCACTGCGGCGATAGCAATTACATGATACCTACAACCTCCAACAAAGGCCTGCTGATCAAATACTGGTGGTGCCTGACCAATACCCCGTGGACGCCCTCTACGTCCTTGTCCTCGACTAGCCATCTACACAGTTCAAATGGCAGTTAAATACAATGCAGTATCTCTAAGGCATAAACACAGCCTCGAGACACTATTCATACACAAAATACAGTTCATATACTAAGTCCCTGCATTTATATGCAATGCGAGACAATTAATCACATGTCAAATCATTTTTATCCACAAAAATTTTATTTTTTAAAATTTCATTTTTCCAAAATTTTGTCTTATTTTCATTTGATTTAATTTTATTTTATTTTATTAAAATTTTGGGCTTTTTGAAAAATTTTCATGGATGAACAAGTGTTTCAAACAATGACTCGTAAACAAGACCGAAGTCAAAAACTAGTCATGCACAGTTGTGCACACACACAAACCCTACCAAAGACGCCAAAAAGGACAGTCGGCCAGGCGTGGCCGCACGTGGCCGTCAAGGACGGCCGTGTTCGCGGGATAGTGGTCGTGTCGCAGGCGCCCCAAATACGGTGTCACAGCTCCCCAAATAGCCAGAGTCGCAGCGCCCCAAATAACAGTCACGTGCGCCGTGCCACACGCCTGGCTATCGTGCCATGGCTTAGTTGTGTTGTATTGCGACACAACGCATCCCGTCTTCAAGCCCCCCGGGGTCACAACACTTCAGCATTGGCGACACAAATTCCCGCTTCCTCGCCTAACATATAGCCCGTCATAATATTAACTGCGGTATCGTGACATGCTCCCTTCCAACAGCACGCCCTATATTGCAACACAATTTGTTGTGTTGCAATACAGTTCCCAGCCAACTACACACCTAAGTTGCAATACAATTCCCCTATTGCAATACAACCACTAGCCATTCAAACCTCCTAGCCCCACGTCACAACAATTTCCATTGTATTAGGACACAAATAAGCAAAGAGCCCAACCCATTTTCTATACCATTTTTTTTTTCGTTTTTCATTATTATTTTTTACACACATTTTTGCTATTGGAAAATACCCAAAATATGTACTCTATATATATATATATATATATATATATATATATATTCTCATTTTCAAGAACACCAAATAAATTTGTAAAATTTATTTTATTTGATTTTCTTCGCTTTACAACCGTAAACCTTAGAAAATAATTTTCTTTACCCCTTTTTTTTTTCATTTAATTTTGGACATTTTGTCCAAAATTTCCTCAAAACCTCCTGATTTAACACTGACCCTAGTGTTCAACCTTAAAATTTCCAACACACTGTGTGCTATTTACCTAAGCACCCAATTCACACAACACATAACAATTCATGTTATGCATATTCTTCACACAACAATTCATCAAATCACACAATCACACACCAAACACATCAAACAATCACCTAAAACACATGCATGCAGTGTTCTAGTTTTTGTCCGTGCCTTCCTAGGTAATCTCATACCTAAACCTACATCGAACCACACCAAGTGGTGATGGATACCCAAACCCGAGCTCCCTAGGTATTCGTATACCTATGCTTTGATACCAAGCTATGACGCCTTAAAACCCGGGGGTCCGTTGATAACCCGTCAACCTGCGGAATACTCATGAATGTCGGGTAACCCGACACTATTCACAAAAATCTAGCAGAGTCTCCTTTGTACGGGGAGCTCTACCCAAGTACATAACCTGTCCCAAATAACATCATAAGACATATACATGAGTAAAATGGCCACTTGGGCCCATACAACAATACTCATCAATATACATCAACTATGTACCATAGCTCAAGAGTTAATAATTCACTCTTACTACAAACATATTTTAAATTCTAGAATTCTAATGCATGTCATACATCATAAAACCATCAAAGCCACAACCCTAGCTTTCTTCAAAATCGGCCTCTAAGATAAGCCGTCTCTCGCACGCTCCTGCACTTTAAATAATATACTTCGACGGGTGAGCTATCGCCCAAGAGTGGAATCACCCTAAATGGGTTACTCCCACCTAAGTGCATATGCAATGATCCTATGTAAACACACATTCAAGCAAATTCGTGATCCTACTTGAATGTCTAAATGACCAACCCATGTCTCAAGTCCTCACCGACTCCCTCACACATGCCTAAGCCATATATGAGAAAACATCATTTTCAAAATAAAACTTGTTGTTTTCGAAAATATACTACCAATGCCTGTGAAACTACGGGACTATTCCTCCAAGGCGAACGTGTCGAGAACCTTCCAAAACAATACATGGGCTCCTCCGACGTGTAATTGTAGGACCATCTCCCAACACCATTCTCCGGAAAATCATCCTGTGAAATTCCTTTCGCAACCATTTTCATTTTTCAGAAAATTCATGTCATGCACACACACCTAATTTCTAGGTTACCCTAGTCCATATGAAATGCATTATGCCATTTCAACACAATTTATATAAAACATGCAAATATATCATCATGCATATATTTACATAATTTAAATCACACAACATGTTATACAAATTTTCAATACATAATACCAAAATTAGCTCACATGGGCTAATTTAACAAACACGAGCAACTCTATTTGAATTACTCAACCGAGCACATTTTCTCACAAAATATTTTGTGAACACTATTCACATGAACAGTGAAACCCTCGGGTTACTGTTCAAGGCCAATCACCCAATATCGGTTCCACTTTGTGAATCCGAATTTCATAGTCATTCCCGGCCTCATACACACCACAACACAATTTATAGCACAAATTATACCATTAACAACAACCCAAATATTCAGAGACAATACTCTGACTATCCAAATGGGTTTCAAAAACTTCCACACCTCGGTTCCAAGATTTGGGACAGATCAAACGGCCTTTCAAGGCCTCAAACCAACCGAAACATCACAAAACACTTAAACAAAGTGTAACTTCAAGTAGGATAAAACCCCTACCTCACGGAGTTTGTCAAAACTCCTTAAAACAGGAGCCCACGCGTTGCCATCGCCGCGTAGAACGACTTTCCTTCTTGCTCCGAAGAAATCCGACGGTCGGATTAGCCGGGATCTTAAAGAGAAGGCACACCTTCTCACTCTAAAAATTAAAAATCCTCACTCACTGCATCTCTCAATCCGTTCCGGCCAATTTGTCTCCTTTTTGAAGGAAGAAGACAACTCCTATTGGCTATTTTGTCTTATTGTCTCATTAAGAATTTCAATAATGCCAATCATGTCCCCAAGCTTGGATTTTCGACATTTGGCACTATCTCGGCCATTCATTTCCATCATTTCTCTACTCATGAAACATGTGTCACATGAATACATGTTATATGTGACTTTTGTCACATCAAATATCGTTTTACGGCACCCGATACTCGATGCCTCGGAAAACGTGTAAATTCCAACTGTCTCAGAATTCGACGAAATTCAACGTGGTAACTAGATTTCGCGAGAAGATTCCAACGGTGAAATCCGTTTCATCATCCGAGATCTAGAAAAATTTCGGATTTTAACCAAAATTACGATTTTTCCCTTTTCGAGAAAATTGGATTTTCTCAGGGTTTCACAATCTTAGTGAATGACCTAGCCACTGGGCCAACCCGTACTGACCGCATCTCAATCCCCGACGGACAATATCTTGTCCCGCCTTCTGACCAACCTATCTGTTCAATAGTGAAGGTGTAGCTACTAAACTCCCAAACATACCTTGAGCCTGTTCACTGTACTGCAGTCTAAACTGTCCTACAATCTCGAGCATCTCCCACTCCTAGGAAGCTACATTAGCTAGTACTCCTCGTGACTTCCAACTGTGTGCATCAGCCACCACATTTGCCTTACCAGGATGGTAATGCAAAGTGAAGTCATAATCCTCTATAAACTCTATCCACCTGTGTTGCCTCATGTTGAGGTCCCATTGTGTGAAGACATACTTCAGACTCTTGTGATCTGAAAATACCTAAAACTGCTCACCATACAAATAGTGGAGCCATATCTTTAAGGCAAAGACAATGGTGGCTAACTCCATGTCATGTGTGGGGTAATTCCCCTCATGATTCTTCAACTACCAGGAAGCATAAGCTACTACCCTCCCGGACTGTATCAAAATGCATCCCAACCTGTCCTTCGAGGCATCATAATACACTGTGTACCTTTATCCCCTTTTTGGGACTATTAGAATGTAGTTTCCAGGTAAGCCTTTTCAATTCCCGGAATGCCCTCGCATGTCATTCCACTAGAATCCTGACCTATTCGGTCAATCTTGTCAGGTGTCGCTACCGTGGAGAAATCCTCAATGAACCTCTTATAAGACCCTGCCAATCCCAAGAAACTGCGTATCTCGAAGACCTGATCGACCTCTCCCAACTCATAACAGCCTCAACCTTCTTAGGGTCTACTAAAACCCCTGAAGCTAACACTACGTGCCCTAAGAATCTCACCTCAGTAAGCCAAAACTCGCACTTAATGAACTTGGCATACAACTGATGGTCTCTCAAAACCTGTAGAACGACCCTCAAATGATCCTCATGCTCCTCCTCAGACTTAGAGTAGATCAAAATGTCTTCAACAAAGACCACAACAAACTAATCCAAATAGGGTTAGAATACCCTATGCATGAGATCCATGAATGCTGATGGCGCATTCGTCAATTCGAAAGGCATCACTATGAACTCGAAATGCCCATACCACGTCCTAAATGCCGCCTTAGGAGATTGTCTTCAACCTTCCACTGATGAGATAACCGGTACGAAGGTCTATCTTGTGAGTAGACTCAAGACTCTCTCACCGATCAAACAAATCATCAACTCGATAATGGATAATGATTCGATCAGAATCTGTTCAACTCCGCCAATAGTCACGCACAATAAAGGGTCTTGTCCTTTTTTTTATATAGAACCGGAGCACCCCATGGTGAAGTGCTCGGTCTAATAAAACCCTTGTCAAAATTCTACTGACCTCGAGTCTTACACTCAACCGATGCCATCCTATGAGGAGTCATAGAAATGGGCGACGTACCAATCGTGAAGTCTACATCCATGTGCAAAGGTAATCCTGGTAGCTTGTCCGGAAAAACATCCTCATACTCGCAACCACCCAAGGTAGACCCAAATCCTGTCTCCCCTCATCTTCTAGGGTAAGGCTTGCTAGCCAACCCATCAACTGTCCACTCCACCTAGATTCGTGCATGGTCTAGGGTAAAACATCATGCTTCTCCCCCTGAAAAGTCACACGAATACCATTTTGTGTGTAGGCGATAACTCTCCTACGTTCACAATCAATGACTCGGTGTGTTGTCGATCGGTCCATCCCAAGGATGACATCAAGCTCTGACATGTCCATGACCCTCAGGTCCATAGTGAGTAGAATCCTGGAGAACTCTAACTCGCAACCCCGACATATCAGGTCCACACTCACCCTAATTCCTAGGAAAGAGCTCACATATAACGGCTTTTCCAAGGTCTCAACCTCTAAGCCCAATTCTCTCACACATGATGCAGCAATGAATGAATGCGATGCACCAGAATCAAACAATATCTTTGCCCATAGGCGAGATAGCAAAAACATACTTTGTAAAACTGATTGATCTGCTAGCTCAATCGACGATACAACAGCGTAGATACGCCCCTAGGTCCCTAAAGTCCCTGCCTGTGAGCCCTGTCCTCGGCCTCAACCCACACCCTGGCCTTTCTAAGACGTCTATGTAGCAGAAGGCGCTTGTGCAGCACCCTAGGACTGATGTTGGTTCCTCTGGCCCACATTGGGGTAAGAAGGAACAAATTGTGTCCGCACTTGTCCCACTTATGACTGGGACTACGCTGTCCCAAAACCCTGGGATCCTTGCCTCCTAAGGCAATCCCGCCTCATATGTCTAGGTTGATGGCAGTAATAACATGTCATCTGTCCTGACTGGCTAGAGGTCCTGGTCTGGCCTTGGCCCTGTTAGCCGCGGCCCCGTCCCTGAAATCCTCGTGGAACAGAAGTCTTCTACTTCTTTCTTGAACGAGAAGAAGGCTGCCCCTCCCTCCTCTTGCCACTAGCACCCACATCTCGGATGCTCCGTGCATCTTCTACCTCTCTCTATATGGCCATAGTCATCCTGACCATAGAGTCCATGTCTTGTAAGAGAAATTTACAATCTTGCCCGGATGGACAACTTCAGGCCATCCTCAAACTTCCTCACCTTTGCCATATCTGTGGCCACATAATCATCCCTGAAACGTGCTAACTCGGTGAACTTGGCTACGTATTTGAGCACAATCATGCTTCCTTGCTTCAAATTAAGGAACTCCCGAGTCTTTGCATGCCTAGCAGATGCCGGAAAAAACTTATCCATGAAGAGCTCTCGGAACTCTCCCCATGTCATCGTCTCCAGATCACGTGAGACTTTGATCCAATCCCACCATATCTAGGATTCACCCTCTAGCAGAAATGTGGCTAGCCTGATCCTCGTAGCATCGGAGGTAATCTCCATAGCCTCCAAGATCCTCTCAACCTGTCGGAACCAATGATCAGCTACCACTAGATCCCCTCCCCCGGTGAATGTCAGAGGATGATGTGCTATAAACTGTTGGAGGTTACTTGGCCCTCCCTGACCCCCAACTGCACTAGCCTATGCAATACTGGTAAGTGCAAATACCATAGCCCCATAAAGGCCTCGTCGGGTCAAAACGGGCGATGGTCACATCGCCCCTGAACGACCCCACGTCCGTCCCGACTTCACATCACACATGTCAAATGGAAATAGGGTTATCAAATTTCTATCTTAGTCTAACTAGTAGTGCACATGCCAACCACTAATAGACTTTATCATCATGAACTTCACCGTTCATCCCTTTTTCCTTAGTTTGCAAAATGCCCTCACTAATATAATTCAATTATATTTCAGAACTATCTTGTTCAGTTTGTTTTTCCTGAACCCCTAAGGTTATGTTTTCTAACCCTATTGTTCCATATACAATCTACCATGTATATAATTCACGAAATTCACCACATACCACACAGCATGTTAAGCACAAAAAACGCAACACACAACAATGCATGGTCTAGACCCCTGCCCATCAAGTCCTAGGCACTTGTATAACCTAAGCTCTAACACCAAGCTGTGATGCTTGTCCTTCAGGCCCTAAGTATTCTTATACCTATGCTCTGATTCCAAGCTGTGACGCCCTAAATCCCGAAGGTCTTTTTTTTGCCACCGGATAACTCTCATCGCTTTCCGTCACTACGTAACCATCGAAAAGCGCCATCATGACGAGATTTTCTATCGTGACAGCTTCGTCGTGATCGCGACATGCGCGTGCTTTGTCGCGCGCCTAAGTCCGCCTGGCCGAGCTCATTGGATCGTAGCGAAATAGCGCCGTGTTGCAGCTCTAGGCGCCGGGTCACGGTCCAAGGTCGGTCCGGGCCATGCGCAAGGAACGCGGTCAGCTGCGCCCACTCGCCTCGGTCATGACACGACATTGTGCCCTACTCTCGCGACATAGAACGTTATGTCACAACATGGAAATCTTACCCATAGGGAAAACTCTGTTGCGACACAAGAAGGCCCTTGTCGCGACCCAAAACACCTTGGCCTAACCTCAACCGCCGCGAACACAATTTCGTCGGACAGGCAAAAATGCTCGTGACGCCGACACGGCTGACCTTATCACGACACGTGAGCCAAAATCTCTATCGCTAGCCGAGATGTTCGCTGAGCACTCCCAAGTCAGGTCGTGCGCTTGGCCTGAGGACCATGTCGCGACATGGAAATCCATGTCACAACACAGTGCTAGAAAAACCCTGTCGCGACAGAGAATTCTCTGTTGCGACCCAAACCTGGAATTGGGTAGTAGCCCACCCTTTTTCCTGTCCTGCACTTCCAACTTTCATACAATGTATTTCCTTCAATACTACTGCCTCTATACCAATTGCACAAATAGTATGGCAAATCCGATCAATTAACACTACAATCGTAATTAATCCAAAAGAAGTTTTTATTACAAAACTTCTCATTTACATGTACAAAACTGGATATTCTATCCAGAGTATTACAAAATACATAAATAGGCCATAATCCGACCTTTTTCATAACTAAACTCTTAGACCTGTTTCAACTCCCTATGTACCTCCAGTACCTAAAAATATATTCCCACGACGGGGTGAGCAATGCCCAGTAGAGAAATTTTCCTACAAGGGCTACTCCCCACCTAAATGAACATACAATGGCACACATATATCATACCACATTCAATACAGAAAATGCAATCATATATTGAATATTTCATGTCATGAATGAGATGAGACTTGTAACACCCCAAATTATACCCTAACGGTTTTATAACATGTTTAGGGTATAATAAAAGTAAAAGTATATTTATCCGGAATAAAATAAAGATAAAAATAAAATAAGAAAGACCTTAGAATTAATACAACAGTTAAGGGTAAATTAATAATTTACCAATCCAGGACCCCAGGGTCATAATTTAATAAGTTCATATGCCAAAGTAGGAATATGCATAAGTTAAATTAAGAGTAACAGAGAGTTGGAGGACCAAAGAGTAATAAAAGAAAGATCTTATAATGAAATAAGGAAGAAAAATTGTGGAAGAGACAAGTGGCTTGAAGGAAAGAGGCAGGAAGTTTCCTCCTTTGACTGAATGATCAAGGATGCTCCAAAAGAGAGAAAAAGTGAAATAAAAAGGGGATAAAATCAAATAAGGATAAGACCAAAATAAATATCTCATTTTGGTCTTGGAGAAAGGGAGAGCAAAAATGGATAAGGAAGAAGAAGAAGAATAGGAGAAAAGAAAAGAAGAAAGAAGGAGATCATAGGTAAGGAACTATGAAATTTGAGTATGGAACTATGAATATTTGTATGGAAATATGGGTATATGGAATTTGAGTATGGTTTTGTATGGAACTTGTTAAGTTCCGTATGGAAAAGTATCGATGTTTGTACAATAGTATGGGTTTGTCTAGTTTTGGGTATAGAAAGTATAAATACATGGTTTGGAACCCTCTATCTTGTGTATGGTTTGGGTTTGGAAACTCTCAATCTCATTTCTTGTTAGGGATGAGTTGAGAAGAGCTCTAAGGATCCTATATATGTGTTTTGGGAAGGGTCTAGCTGCAAGTTGAACCAAGAAAATTTCCCTAGTTTTGATCATGGACCTTAGAATGGGTTTTTGGGTCATAAATAAAGGGAATTTGGAAGTGAGTCCTTCTGGTAAATTGTAACCACATCAATGAACTTGATGTTAGGTTTTTGAATTTCTCAATTCGGACCCCTGTAGACCAAGTTATGGTCTTTTTACTCTGAATAGTCTAATGGGCGACAGTCGCACGTAGGACCCTTATCCGAGGTCGCCAGACCTTCATCCCGTGAGGTCAAAGATGTAGACCCCATCCTCAGAGGCCGCTGCACCTCATCCTCGTGAGGTCAGTGCAGAGGTCAGCATGCAGACCCCATCCCAGAGGTCACAGAGGTTAGCGTGACCCTCATCCCCGTGAGGTCAAGAGAGGTCACCAGAGGACTCCATCCCGTAGCGCGCTCAGTCACCGGTCTGGCTGACTACGCATGACCTCCAACTCTAAGGGTCATAACTCCTTCAGCCCAAACTCCGATTCAGGTGTTCTCGACTCTACAAAGTTCCATCGGAGCCAAGACCATTGATATTCATGAGGAGGATATTAGATGTCAGACCAAGATGTTAGACTGAGGTCGTCACCAAATCAATTTCAGTCACCGTCTCTGTCATCACGTATCGACTTCCAACTCGTAAGGTCATAACTCCTTCGTCCGAACTCCGTTTTGGGTGTTCTTGTACTATATGGAAAGCCCATTGAGTCAATAATCCATTAATATGCCTGAGGAGGATAATAGATGTCATACCGAGGTGTTAGACCAAGTTTACTGAGGTCAGGTCAGCTCCGTCGGGCTCAGATTTCCACTACGTATGACTCCAACCCTTGAAGGTCATAACTTCTTCGTCCGAACTTTGCTCGGTGTTCTTGGACTTGAAAGCTCCATTGAGTCAAGAATCCATTCATATGCCTGAGGAGTGATATTAGGGTGTCAGACAGAGGTTTTAGGACTGAACCACCTGAGGTCAGGTCAGCTCGCGCCAGTCACCGTCTCTGGTTGACTACGCATGACCTCCAACTCGAAGGTCATAACCTTCCGTCCGAACTCTCGATCTGAAAGTGTTCTTGGACTCTATGGAAATCTCATTGAGTCTAGAATCTAACCATATGCTATTTAATGGCATTCGGTATCCACATATGGAAAATATGATTGTTGTACCAAGTGTACAAATAGCATGGGTAAAGTCAATTGGAATACATGATAAGAAAAGAGATAGATATGAACAAGAAATAGCAATAGACGTAGATTTGATATGTAGAGGATTATAGAAGAAAAGAATAAAATGATAAGCTCAGAGAACACGGATAATTGTATGACTGCCTAAAACCAAATATTGAATGACAAGACATATATGATCGTTGCTTCTAAGATTCCCGCTACTACGACGTTTATTATATGCAAGGTGCACGTATACATGACTAGTGCTTTGGCACCTCGCTAGTGCTCAACACCCTATTACGCAGCACGCCTTATGTCTGCATCAGATCGCATCTTCAAGTATATATTGTACCGAGTCTCGTTTCATTCTTATCTCCAAATTCAAGCAAGCGAATGTTTATACACGTGTATCCGAATAAGGAAATGATAAAAGGTAAATAGCTCGACATGAAGGGTACCTAAGGGTATTAAAGAAGAAGCCCATTCGCGACCCTATGGAGATAGAATGTACTGACATAAAGCACAAATAAAACGTACAAGTATAGAAATGTATAGGTATATGTCACAAGATATGATGGACTAATAAAGTACATGAAAGTATAAGTTAACAAGATATAAGATGTTATGAGGAATGAGTACATGTACACAAATGATAGGCATAGATGTATATAAGAATAAGTAAATGCATGCATAATAAAAATATAGGAATATATGTATTATAGAGAAATATGAGAACCGTAATATGAAGCTACAGATATGAGAACGAATACATATTAAAGTAATGATAGTATATATTGCATATGCTTGTGTAAATTATATGTATGGAACATATATAAGCATGGGTATATGACAAGTATAGAATATGACATAAGTATATGATTAGTTATATGTATTTGTAAATGTGTAAAGTGAGATATGAGATATGAAAAATGCAAAGTTAAGAATAAATGATTATATCTCACATAGATTAACGAATGACAATAATGATTCGAATATGAGATATGACTGAACATAAAATACACATGGATTGCCCGTTAACTCGGTAGAGGGATAGATGAGTGCCTATTAGGAAAAACAAGTCTCGCAGCATACAAGTTCTCGATATCGAGGTCCCATTCGGGTCGATGAGATAGATCCCGTTTGGATCACTAAGTGGCCCCGAAAGGTCACCACGCCTCAGCCCTTATAGATGGTCATTTGTCTCGCATACGATAACAACGCCGGCCCTTATAGACCACTAAGCCACACGTTGAGTACAGCCGCTTTCGGGCCCTTATAGTTTCCTTTATCCACTTCTAAGCTTTATGTGCATGAAACATAAAACAAAATGATTCAATATGATATGTGAAAAGATATGATATTTATATGAGAAGCATAACACCGTTTATGTGATGACAAGTTCTAGAATATGAGATTATACGATCCGACATGATATATGAAAAGTATAACAGGAAAACAGTATATGAAATTAGTACATGAACACAGTACATGAACAGTACATGATAACAATACATGAAAATAGAACATAACAAATGGTATAGTACTTAACCATGAAAGTCATATACGATATGAATATATATGATAGACATACCTAAATAAATAGATGGGACATGCTAGGAACGCATGATAGCAATGCATAAGTGCTAAGAACGATAGAGATAAGGAAAAGATGACAAAGCATAGGAATACAGTAAAAGTATAGTTAGGAAATATGTCAAAGCATAGTAACATGCGATACGCACAGAATGTAAAGATGATAAGTAATAAAAAGTTATATGAATATGTATAGATATATGAAATGCATATGTATAAGCTTGTGACAATCACCATTGGTGGTTGTCAATGCTTATGTTCCCACTAAGCGTAAAGCTTAGCACGTGTTCAACTGCGGTAGGCAATGTACAAAGACAAGGATAGAAGATGTGACATCCTACATCAATAGAAAGGTGCTACCATAGATAGGTGCTTATCGCACTGCTTCCGCAATCTCTAATGTTTGTATTAGACATGTATACTTATAAGGGTTTGTATAAGTAAATGGGACTCAGTATATGTGTATAGATTTTTAGGGACAGCACTCCGGTGGTAATTTTATTGTAAATGAAAATGATTTTTGTTATTACAGAAATTGTGCATATGAATGAGAAAATAGGTACAAGTGTCAGCTTTGATAAAGAATAGATCAATGAGTCCCAGTAGATAGTCTCGCGCCCCGGACTCTGTTCGGATCCGCCATTCGGGTCGGATCGGGGATCGGGTGTGACAAGACTCTTCATGCCCATAACACTAGTCTTGACCACTCCCTCACACTTGCAACACCAAGTGTGAAAAACTAGTCATTGGTGTTTCACCCAATGACTTAACCCATTGGTTAACCCTCCAATATTTATTCGAATTTATCAAGCCCCATGTGTTATGCATTTGTGGGCCATGTATTTTCGGGTTTACACCACAGGATCGTCGCACGCCTTTCCAACATTTTTACGGTTTTTCACCTCCAGTGATCATGTCTAACCGCGAATGAATTCGGGGTCTTCACCGAGGATCTAATTCCGCCTTGCTTCGCCTAACCACACGAGATTTATTTTTATCATTTTTAATTTTTTCTTCAAATTATGCAACTGTGAGTCTCAATTTTTGGACGTTGTCCCATTTTCAAGCTCATTACACATTCACCAAGAATGGTGAATAACCATTACCATGCACATACACTCGACTTGACGCGATGTCCCGATGCATATGAAATGCGGAAATGTCATTTCATGCCATATCGGGTTACATGCATAATGAGAGCTACATGCAACATTACCAAAACATGGATAATTATATTTTCTACATATAATTTACATCCAACAAAAGAACATATATCAACATGATCTTTTCACACACAGCATGTTATTTAATCAAGCAACAACACACTGAATGGCCCCGATCTCGGACCTATAAAAAAAAACAAGGCACATCTTGGTCCTTTCACGGCTATGAACCATTTTTGGTTCCATTCACACCAAATCACCGGTGGATACCAAAACAAATTCTTAGTTAAACACCCATGCCATTAAATGGCCTTTAGGCTAGAAATAATCCAAGTAGGAAAAAACCCTACCTCTTAGAGTTTGACGAAAACCCCGGATTCTCGTACCCACGCGAAGCCTCGTCGGGTAGAAAAACTTTGCCTCTTGTTCACGAAACCGACGGTCCGATCTCGCTAATCTAGAGAGAAGTCGGAGCTTCTACCTCCTCTTATTCTCTCTTTCTTTTCTTTCCTTTTCTTTTTTTTTCCTCCAATTTTCCTCTCCTACCCGAATTCACCCAACTTGATTTAAGTTGGAATCTCCTCTTGCCACATGTCTATTTCTCATTGGCTTCCTTTTCTCTCACCTTATCTCCTTATCCAAATATTTGGATTTCCTACCTCTAAGGGCTTAACACATGGTCATCCCTTAGCCTTTCTCTCATTTGTTTGACTTATCCCTCCATTTGACACATGGCTTAATATGATCCATTCAACCATGTGCCATGTGTCACTTGCTACATCCGGTGCCTCGAAAAACGTGAAATTTTAACTATTTTAGTGTAAAACCTGAGAAAATTCTAATTTTCTGAAAAAAGGTAAAATGATAATTTCGGCCAAAACCCAAAATTTTTCTAGATCTCGAATGATGAAACGGACTTCACCGTTTGAATCGTCTCGTGAAATCTAGTTACCACGTCGACTTCATCGACCCGAGACGTCAATTTCACGCTTTTCAAAGCCTCTGCTCAAAATGTAAAACGGTTTGTGAGAGACATGTGATGTAACAAAAGTCACCTACTACATGTACTCATGTGACACATGTTGCATGATTAGTGAGATGATGGAGATGAATGGCTTAACTTAAGCCATGTGTCAAAAATCCAAACTAAGGGACAAGATGGGAATTATTGAAAAGATTAAATGAGTATAAGATGTGGGTTTGGGAATAGTTTTCTTCTCCAAATTAGGAAGAAACGTGCAATGGGGTAATGAGATTTAGAGAGAAAGAGTGACTTCTCTCTAGATTTCCCGGCGATCGGACCATCGGTTCTCGACGGAGCAAAAAGCAAAGTCGATCTACGAGGTGAGGGCTACGCGTTGGCACCGATTTTGTGGAGTTCCGACAACTCCAAGAAGTAGGGATCTTTTCCTACTTTGTTTATTCTTTGGCTAAGAGCCATTTTATGGATGGGGATTTGTTGAGGCCTGAATGGCCGTGTTTTTTGTCTCAAAACCTTGAACCGAAAGAAAGCTCCCATTTTCAGGTGGCCGTGAACAAAGGTCGCACCCGAGGGTTTCACCGTTCACGTTTGTGTGTCAGGTGAATTTTGTGGCTTGTGATCCAAAATGAATTGCTTGATTTGTTAATTAGCCCATGTGAGCTAATTTTGATGTTATTATTGTGAATTGAATAATGTGAATTATGTGGATTAATTATGTTAATATATGCATGTAAAAATATATTAGCATGAATATTTTGGAATTGGCATAATGCATTCCATATGCACTGGGGCACTCTAGAATATAAGGTGTGAGTGCATGACATGAAAGAAAACAAAAACGAAAATGTTTGTGAAAGGAATTTCGACGGAAGATTTACTGAGAATGTTGTAGATTGTCCAACACCACGCCGGAGGGGCCCAAGAATTGCTCTTGAGGGTTATCCAACGTATCTACCTTTGAGGTTGTCCAATAAATTCCCATCAAACTGCAGTAAGTTTTCAAGAACAAAAAGCTTTGTTTTGGAAACTGATTTTGCTCATTTGGTTTAGTATGTGTGAGGGAGCCGGTGAGGACTCGAGATACTGGATTGCAATGACATTCAAGTAGATCACGTATTTGCTTGAGGTGATTGTTTGCCATGACATGTGCACTTAGGGTGGGAGTAACTCATGTAGGAAATTATCACTACCGGGCTTTGCCTACCCCGTCAAGGATCACTATTTCGTGCACAGGGAGGTATAGGAGAACTGCACTCACTAGAGGCCGTTGCTTTAGAAGAAAGTGTTTCTATTATGTGGCTTTGGTAGATACTTTTGTATAACATGTATTAGAAATTGTAACTTTTAATATATGTTTGAATTAAGAGTGATTTATTAACTCTTGAACCATGTGATATAGTTGGTTGGGATATATTTTGTGAGTATTGATGCATGGGCCCAAGTGACAATTTTACTCTCATGTGAACCCGGTATGGTCGTTGTAAAATGTTGGGACATATTATATTTTGGGTAAAGCTCCCCGTACAAAGGAGACTCTGCCCGATTTTCGTGAGTGGTGTCGGGTTACCCGACATCCACGAGTATTCCACGGGTTGACGGGTTGTCAACGGGACCCCCGGGATTTGGGGTGTCACATTCGAAATTCGACGAAATTCGATTGAGTAACTAGATTTCGTGAGACGATTCCAATGGTGAAGTCCGTTTTTTCATCTGAAATCTTGAAAAATTCAAGTTTTCAACCGAAATTACTGTTGTACCCTTCTTCAGAAAAATTGAATTTTTCCTGGATTTTACACTTCTCGAGGAGGTCGAGCTTCCTTCTTAGTACTCGGTTTTGCCACGATCTTCTCTCTCAAGCACTCCAAGAATCTCACTCCCAAGTCCTCCCTGGTGATTTTCTCTCTTGTTCATTCGATATCTCTCTCAACAGAAAGGCAAAACCACTCACTCTGTTTCATGTTCAATCCCTAGCATAAACAAAAAACCGCTCTGTACTTAATCGGCATTTCAGGTTATATAGAATTCATTTTAAGGGAAGGACTTGTTCAATGAAAGTATATGCTTCAAACGAAGCTAGAAACATGTGCCATGGAGAGAGCCGAAGAATTCCGAATGGGGTGTTAGGTTTATTTCTATAACATTTTTCATTCTTTAGGTTATCTCTGTTATTTCCGTAATACTTATATTAATTTAAAGCAATTAAAAATAATAAAGCTTTAACAAATAAATTAAATATCATAAGCAAATGCAATAAATAAACCGAGCCAACAGAATTCACTGTTTAGCCTTAAGGAATTTTATTCCCCTCTCGGTACCCAAGGTTAATAGAATAATTCCTCCCAGGATAGAACGGTTTAGAACCCACGGCATAGCTGCATTTCCAAACGCCGGTAAATTCTCGAATCAAGGAGCGGGAGTGAATCACACGACCAAGAATTTGAGAGGAGAAAGAATGCAAAGTCCGATTTTCAAATGCACGGCATGTTAGTCATTGTAACGGGGAGTCTGAATTTATAGGAAACCAAGGGTGCAACATGAAAATTGCAATGGTTCCTAAGGGTTGCAACTGGAAAATTGCAATGGTTCCTGGCGCTGGAACTTGAAAAGTCAGTAATGGTTCTCATTTCCATTCACACTAATATATTATATATATATATATAGGATATATATATATATATATATATATATATATATATATATATATATAATTCCTAACAATCCCCACATGAATGGAGAATGCCAAGTTTTGAAACTACATAAAACTGTGTATCTACAATTAAGAATTAGCAAGATTCGAATAAGTAGGTTTCCTTTCAGACTTTCCGTAGTGAATATATATCGAAAGTATACTGGCTAATCGGTAGATGATACTTTGAACCGTCGACTTTTGGTGTATACTAAGACAATATAAGTCACACAACTAACTCTTATCCGCTTTTGGTTCTCATTGTTGTGTTCGTTTTAGCCATGAACACCGCCTGGTCTCATGAGTGTTTAGAGAACTAGCCTCTTTATTCCTGAAGCTGCCTACACTTCACACTCATACAGGATTCCTAAACGTGCATTCCTTAAATACACCATTTGATCAATCTTATGTCAAAACTCAGAACCTGTCTAAAAACCTCTATTTTAGGCCTATCCTTATTTCGAACATTGTCTCATCATGAGAATGGATTTAATAAATTTTGACAATGTTGACCAAACACAACTTTGTTTTCTCTTTGAACCTAGATCTTGGGATCTCCAGTCTACTAGGTAGAGTTACCGCCTTATGATGATTTGGTCCTAGGCCACAATCCCATTCCTCGATGATTTCAACTAACTCTCTAGATAGGCCTTTTTGTTAATGGATCCATTACTTATCTTTTATCTACGTAATCAATCGAGATAACCCACTAGAGATTAATTGGTTCAACGTTGTTATGTCTTCGTCGTATGTGACGAGATTTTCCATTGTACATAACACTTCCAGCCCTTCCGATAGCTGCTTGACTATCACAATGTATGCCTATCGGAGTTAACGGTTTGGGCCAGAACGGAATATCTTCTAAGAAATTCCGGGTTCATCTCATCTTCACCATTATCCAAAGCCATGAATCTCACTTCCATTGTAGAACAAAGCATGCAAGCTTGCTTAGAAGATTTCCAAGACACTGGCTCCCCACCAACCAAACACATATCCACTAGTGGATTTGCTTTCTGCTGAACTGATCCAATTTGCATCACTATAACCTTCAATCACGCCGGATAATTTTTGTAATGCAAAGCAAAATTGGGTATGTTTTAAATATCCAAAACACGCCTCATTGCCATCCAATGCTTTATTTGGATTACTCGTATCGACTAAGTTTACTTATTACACAAGCGATATCTGTCGAGTACAATTCATGATGTACATGACATCCTAAAAACTTAGCTGCATCCACTGAGACTCACTACCTTGTTCTTGCAAGAGCAAGGTTTAAGTCTATCATGCTTTTCTAATTTCTTTGAAATTCAAATACTGAATTTGTCAAGTACTTTGTCAATATAGTGAGATCGTGATAGCGCTAGACCTCGAGGATTCTCAGAGATTTTTATACCTAGAATAAAATCGCAACTCCTAAGTCTTTCATATCAAATGATTTTGATAGTATTCGCTTTAGGCATTTATGTCAATAATATTTTTGTTTATTATTAACATGTCATCCACATATAGACAAACAATGACCTCATGATTAGGAGTATTTTATATATACACATTTATCGCACTCATTAATCTTGAATCCATTTGACAACATTACTTTGTCAAAATTTGCATGCCATTGTTTAGGTGCTTGTTTAAGTCCATACTGTGACTTAACAAGTCGACATACTTATTTTCTTGTCCGGGACAATAAACTCCTTCAAAGTTGCTCCATATAAATTTCTTCCTCCAAATTCTCCATTTAAAAGGTTGTTTTCACATCCATTTGATGGATTTTGAAGATCATACACAGCGCCCAAAGCAATTAACAATCGAATAGATGTAATTCCTGCGACTAATGTAGCAGATGTATCAAAGTAGTCACACCTTCTTTGTCTAAACCTCGACAACTGGGCCTTGCCTTATACTTGTCAATAGTACCATCATCTTTCAATTTTCTTTAAAAATCCATTTATATCCTAATGGCTTGTTTCTGATGAAGATCAACCAATTCCTACGTATGGTTATTCAATATGGATTCAACTTCACTATCGGGATCGCTTCTTTCCAATATTGAGCTCGTACACTTCATTGCTTCCTTAAAAGTCCGAGGCTCATTTTCTAAACGTAAATGCTAGAAAACTGACTAAAAAGATTTAGGTACCCTTGACGCTTACTACGCCGTGTTCCTCAATATTAGGCACATTTCCCAAGAATTTCCCGAGGTCGCTTGAACTTTCACCAAGTGTTTTTACCTTCATTCTTATACGGGAAAATGTCTTCAAAGAATTCAAAGATTGCCTCGATTCTATTATTGTATTAGAATGAATATCTAGAATTTCTGATTTATAAAAACTTAAAACGATATGCTTTACTATTGTTAGCATATCCAATAAAATACAATCTATTGCTTTCAGCTCTATTTTAACTCGTTTCTCGGTTTAGAACTTGTACTTTGCTAGACACCCCCACACTTCAAGTAATTCAAGTTTGGTTTTCTACCTTTCCATTTTTCATAGTGGAATGATTTGTGTCTTACTCGTAGGGTACTCTATTGAGTATCCGTAGCCGTAAGGACAACCCCACAAGCCTGGAGGTAAACCGAACTTAGTAGCAAAGCATTCATCATTTCTTCAATGTTCGATTCTTCCAGCAACTCCATTCCGGGTTGTGTGGTGTATATGGAGCTGTCATTCGATGAATAATTCCATTTTCAGACATATTTTGAAATGGAAATTCATATTCACCAATTTATCACTTCCGATCATTTTAATCTTTTATTAGTTGATTTTCAACTCAATTTATATTGTTTGAACGATCAATTGCCTCATCTTTCGCTTATTAAGTAAATATACATAAATAATATCTAGTGCAACTGCCAATAAAGTTATGAAATACTTTTTCCCACCGTGAGATGGTATTGACTTATCGCAAATGTCCGTATGAATCAAGTCCAAAGGTTCAGAATTCCTTTCAACTGAATTATAGTGATGTTTTGCAAATTTTGATTCAACACATACTTGACATTTGGATTTATTACATTCAAACTTTATAATATTTCCATGTTTATCATTTCAGAAGATTTGTAATTAACATGTCCCAAACGCATGCTATAAATTATCTCGACTCAAGTAAATAAGAAGAAGAATCATTATTCTTATTATTATTGATTGTCATTACATCAGCTTGAAAAGGCCATCGCTAAGATAACCCTTTCCAACATACATATCATTTTTACTTATTACAACTTTATCGTAAAACAAATACAACCTTAAACCGCTTCTCACTGTGGCGATGTCGGCACTAAATTCTTACTGGATTTCAGCACATGGAGGACATTCTTAGTGTCGAGTTTTGCCCGATGTCATTTTAGAGAATATTTCCAGCCTTTCATCTCGAAGTTGAAGACTTCCCATATGCAAATTCTTCCTCGTCCCGCCTCAAAGCATAGGAAGAAAACATCCCTTTGATAGCACAAACATGGCGGGTAGCAGCAGAGTCAATCCACCATTCCTTTGGGTTTCCTACCAAGTTGCACTCGGAAAGAAAAGCACACAAATCTTCAATATCCATATCATCGATTTCGACAATATCATCGAATTTTATTCTTATTTTTATTTTTAGTGCACGGTATCAGGACCTATGTTCCGATTTACCACAATTATAGCAACTTCCTTTGAATTTTTATTGCTATTATCAGGGTTCTTGACCATAGTTCTCTTCTTTCTTTGCATTAGAGCATATTCAACTATATTTGCTCCCGATATGGATGTGATCGCTTAAGGCTTTCTTTTTCAGCATGCCTGTTGTCTTCTTCAATTTTTTAACTGACACCGTCTTCAAGCCGTCATCTCCTTACGCTTGTGTTTCAAGTAATTTTAAAGTCCTTCCATGCGTGGGATAAAATTCTATAAATGCACTTACTAAACGCTTCATTAATAATCATTCCTTCGTTAAGAAGATCGTGAATTATTACTCAAGTTCTGGATTCATGGCCACAACACTTTGGTATCAACCATTTATAATCAAGAAATTCGTCGCCACAAATTTCTTTAAACCGCCTTCACAAATTTTTATACTTTTTCTCGCGCTTCCCATAATTCTTTGGAAGTATTAATATTGTCAGACATTATATAGAATGGTCATCTAACCCGCTCAAAATATAATTCCCGCAAAGGAAGTCGAATGTTTCCAGTTTCAATCACAAGAGATTTATTTTTCTGACACTTGTTCATTCGGGTTCGAACCTCTTCTTGATGAACTTTTGCGCACTTAGAGTCGTTAGGATAGAAGAACACCTTTGTTGCCATCTTAGTCTACACCTTAAAACTTACTGTGCTTCTCCGCCGGCAGAAGGTGTGCAAACTTGGTTTGGACAATGTTGTTCACTTCAGATCCCATTTCTAAAAATTAAACCAATACTTATTAGTAAAAATTACTAGTATCAATCTTGAGTAGAAAATCACAAAGATTTTAATCTCCTTATTTAAATTTACTGATTAAAAACCACAAAGGTTTTAATCTCAATAGAGTAGAAAATCGAAAATTTTGTCTCCTAAATTTTGAGTAGAAAACCACTAAGGTTTTAATCTCGTAGAGTAGAAAATCACAAAGATTTTAGTTTCCTAAATTTTTGAGTAGAAAACCACGAAGGTTTTAATCTCGGTAGGAGTAGAAAATCACAAAGATTTTAGTCTCCAACAAAATAATAATAATAGAACCGAAATTAAATAAATGAATAAATAAATCCAAGAAGAAAACCACAAAGGTTTTAGTCTTGGAAACGATTTAAAATAAAGAAACAAATAATAATTCCAAGTAGAAAACCACAAAGGTTTTAGTCTTGGAAGAAATTGAAATAAGTAGACGGAAAATAATAATAATAAATGAATTAAAATTCTTAAGATTGTTATTCGTATTACTTATATTAATTTAAAGCAATTAAAAATAATAAAGCTTTAACAAATAAATTAAATATCATAAGCAAATGCAATAAATAAACCGAGCCAACATAATTCACTGTTTAGCCTTAAGGAATTTTATTCCCTCCTGCACTAAGGTTAATAGAATAATTCTCCCAGATAGAACGGCGAACCCACTCGGTAGAAGCAGACTAAACGCCGGTAAATTTCGAACAAGAAGAGCGGAGGAATCACACGACCAAAGAATTTGAGAGGAGAAAGCAATGCAAAGTCTGATTTTTTCAAACGCATCGAAAAATGTTAGTCATTGTAAATGGGGAACTTCAATTTATAGGAAACCAAGGGGTGCAACATGAAAAATTGCAATGGTTCCTATGGGTTGCAACTTGAAAAATTGCAATGGTTCCTAAGGGGTGCAACTTGAAAAGTTGCAATGATTCTCATTTCCATTCACACCAATATTATATATATATATGAAGAAGATATATATATATATATATATATATATATATATATATATATATATATATATATATATATATATATATATAATTCTAACAATCTCTACATTTGTTTGTTTTGTAGCAGGCTACATTTTGGGAGGGGAGACGATGGAGGAAAAAAAACCCTGGAGAATAAAGAAAAAACTGAGGAGAAAGAAGCGAGACTAATGGAAAATAGAGGGAGAGGTGGTCATTTTGAAAGGAAAGAGGAGAGAAGAGACCAAAAAATGTAATGCTACTGTAATCTTTGATTTATTTTTGTCCATCCTTCTTTTGATTTTATTATTATTAATTTTTTTTGGCATTGTCTCTGTTTGCTGGTTGTGTCTATACCTTGCTCTCAGATCTAATTTCCTGCTCAATATTTATTGGAACCTTGATTTGCATTCCGTCTATCAATTCTTACATGTATTATGCTTTTTTTAATGGGTTTTAGCCTTTTGTTTATTTCCGAAAGTTTGAATGGAAACATGGTTACTATGTTTATAAATTTGAAGATGAATAAATAGGAGTGAGTTTTGCTTGGTTGTTGTGCTTATAAACTTAAATCTGAATAACTAGGAATGGGTTTTTCTTAATGGGTTTGTTTTTCTTCCATTCCTTTCGAATTTTCTTGGTTTGTTGAAGTTGCAATTGAGCTTTGTGGTTGTTTCCTTAATTGCTTTTATCACTTTCTTTGTAGATTTACTTTTATTATAGAGACACTTTGGGGTTGCAAATTTCTGGCCAATTATTGAATACGATTGCATGAGACTTTTGGTTTGCTAGACCGAAGATAGGTTTTCTTTCCTTGGGCAAATAATGGGAATGAGAAACGACTTATGCTTTGGATTTTTTTCTGATTTGTTGGGTGGCGACTTTTGGTTTTTTTCAATTTTACTTTCTAACACTGATGGAGCTAGACGTAGCTGCAGAGCATTGACATGTAAGGTATTTTGGTGGCCTTGAAATAGCAATGGAATTTTGGATATTTTTAGAGTATAATCATTACTTTTAATGTAATAATTGCTTTTAATATTATAAGATATATATATATATATATATATATATATATATATATATATATATATATATATATATATATAAAATTTATTTTTACTTTTTTTTATTAATATCCTCAATTACTTCCTGTGTTGTTTGTTTCTCATATTCACGTATTGTCCACTATTTGATTGTCATTTTTGAATATTAACTGTTAGAAATATTTATTTTGTTTAAATATAAATTTAAAATATGTGTCTTTTCATTTTAATAAGTTGTGTTTTTTGGTTTGAAAGTATGTCTCTTTATAAAATTAAAAATTATAGCTTTTGACTTGAAAGAATGTGTTTTTTCAACTTGAAAAATTGTATTGTTTTATCGAGTATATAAACAAAGAAATATCAAAACTAGAAAAACTTTTGATTCTTATTAGATTTCTTTCATTATTTGCCAGTGCAAGAAATCATAAGGCCTGTCATATCCACTAAAGCAATTTGCATTATCACCCCATAGCAAAACTCGAGAAGGAGTGGGGGCAAATTTCGCTTTTAGGAAAGCGATCTCTATTGTGTTTCAAGCTTATATTCTCCTTTCTAATTTATTTTAGTGTTGTTGTTCACCTTCTTTCCTTTAATTTTTCTAACAATCTAAAAGAGAAATATTTTGTCTCTACTATCCTACAATGGACAACAACACGGTACAATGATGAATCAAGACTTTGTTCGTCTTGATCGTTTTGATGGAACAAATTTCTTGCGGTGGAAAGACAAGTTGAAGTTCCTACTTACTGCTTTGAAGATATATTATGTTTTGGATCCTAATCTCACTCCTATTGCTCCACCAACCAATGAAGATACTGAAACGACGATCACTCTAAGGAAAAAAAGAGAGGAAGATGAAATTGTGTGTAGAGGCCACTTTCTCAATGCTTTGTCCGACCGGTTATATGATCTCTACACAAATGAAAAGGCTGCCTTGGCAATTTGGAATGCATTAGATTTCAAGTATAAAGCCGAGGAGGTAGGTAAGAAAAGTTTCTCATCTCTAAATATTTTGAGTACAAATTCAATGGTGACATGCCTATTTTGTCACAAGTACATGAATTACAAGTACTAGTGAATCAGCTTGAAGGTCAAGGATAAAGAGAGCTCGAACTTTTCCAAGTTGGTGCTATTATTTCCAAATTGCCTTCATCTTGGAAAAGTTATAGGAAGAAATTACTTCATGACTCTAAGGACTACTCCTTATAAGAATTGCAAAAGCGTCTTCGAATCGAGGAGGAATCGAAGTAGAGAGATAAGAATGAAAATTCTTATGATGATAATAATAAAGCAAATGTGGTGAATAAGCCTTCAAATAAATCAAATAAAGGCAAACAAAATCAAGGAAATTTTCTTGGTCCTAAAAAGGAACAAGAAAAGTTCAAGAAGTTCAAGAAAGGGAACTGTTTTGTTTGTGGAAAACCTGGTCATTATGCTAGAGAATGCAGATTCAAGAAAATCCAAAAATCAGGAGTCAATGTCTTTAATGAAAATGATGATATTGTTGTTGTCATTAGTGAAGTTAATGCAATTCAAGGCAAGATTTCTGGTTGATGGTATGATACATGTGCCGTGAATTGATGTTTGGCAGATAAATCTTTTTCAAAACCTACAAGAGGTTAAATGATGGGCAAGAGATTTGATGGGAAATGAGAAGAGGTCTAAAGTGTATGGAATTGGAAAATGTTGATCTGACTTCTTACATCAGGCAAGAAAGCAATTTCACTAATGTCTTCCATGTTCCCGAGTATGAGAAATCTCAAGTAGTGGAGATTTATTGTGCAAACCAGGCATCAAATCAGTTTATGAATCGAAAGTTGATTTTATCTCGAAATGGCGATGGTTGAAAAGGGCTATTCTGTGATAGAATGGTCAAGTTATGCACCGACTTGATAATTTTGCAATTCTAATAATAAGAGTGATGTTTTCACTACATTACCGATCCAAATCCCTTTATGGCATCAAAAATTAGGACATATTGGTTTAAACTCTATGAAAAGAATGATTAGCCATGGCATGATATCTTGTAAAATCAATGATTTTCAAAAATGTGAATTATGTGTTAAATCAAAGATGATTAAAAAGTCATTTAAAAGTGTTGATAGAAGCACTAATTTACTTAATTTAATTCATTCGGATATTTGTGAATTAAATGGCATGTTAACAAGAGGTGGAAATAGATATTTTATCACTTTTATTGATGATTATTCTAGATATACATATGTATATTCATTAAAACATAAGCATGAGGCTTTTGTTGTATTTAAAAATTATAAAGCAGAAGTTGAAAATAAACTTGGTAAGAAAATCAAAATTTTAAGAAGTGATAGGGGTGGAGAATATTTTCCACGTGAATTTAACAAGTTTTGTGAAGAACATGGCATTATTCATCAATGTTCAGGACCTAGAACACCCGAACAAAATGGATTAGCATAACGAAAAAATAGGACTTATTTAGAAATGGTTAATGCATTGTTGTTGCATGCTAAATTGCCTTTTAATTTATGGGGTGAAGCTCTTCTTGCTACATGTCATATTGTGAATAGAATTTCTACGAAGAAAAAGCAAATTTCTTCGTATGAATTATGGAAAGGAAGAAAACCCAATATAGGGTATTTTAAAGTGTGGGGGTGTCTTGCATATTGTAAAAACAATGATCCCAAGACCAAATTGGGATCTAGAGGAATCAAGTGTGCTTTTGTTGGTTATGCCACAAATAGCAAGGCATATAGACTTCTAAATTTAGAGTCTAATACCATTATTGAATCTAAAGATGTTGAATTCCTTTTGAACATCTATTACTTTAGAAAATGAGTTCAAAAACATTTAGTGAAATGCTACTTCAAGTGAAGTATCTCAAGAGGTCTAAGAGCAATCTTATTCATGTATGGGACATGGAGATCCTAGTGAATTCAAGAAGAAGCACTAGAGTTCGACACAATCAAAGACTTGGACCAAATGAAATCACTCTCAACGTATTTCTTTAACCTTGTCAAGGTAATAGAAATCAAGTTGTGAGAACAATTCCATTTATTCTTCATGTGGAAGATGATCTAAAATCTTATAAGGAAGCTTATGGCTTCAAGAGATGCAAGTTTTCGAAAGATGCACCAAGATGAAATGGATTCACCATCATCTTAACCAATAATTTAACTGTTGATTTACCTCAGCCTTCTAAACCTATTGGTAAGTGGTGTTTCGGAAAAAGTATCACACCAAATGGTGCTTTACACTCTTACAAAGCTAGGTTATTGCTAAAGGTTTTAATAGGTGAAGGTATTGATTATTGGTGGATACATATGCACCTGTAGCTAGAATTAACTCCCCTATTCGAATCATATTTGCTCTTGCATCAATTTATAATTTGCTATGTTCATCAAAATGGATGTTAAACCTGCATTTTGAATGAGATTTAATGAGGAAGTTTATATGGAACAACCTGAGGGTTTTGTTTCTACCAAGAAAATGACCATAAGTTTGTAAATTGGTTAAATCTTATGTTGACTAAACAAGCACCTGCCAATGGCATAAAAATTTGATGATGCAATTTTATCCTTTAGCTTTATTCATAATGTAGCAGATAAATGTGTATATATCAAATCAAATGATGAATATGTTGTGCTTGTTTGTCTATATGTTGATGACATGTTAATTGTAAGGAATGCCATAGAGGGCATATTAGAAACAAAAAGTGTTTCATTCCTCTCATTCAAAATGAAGGGATTCGACAAGTGATTACCATTTGGGTATCAAGGTTAAAAGAAATAGTGGGGGATATGTATTGAGTCAATCTCATTACATTGAGAAAGCGCTAAATAAATTTAGTCACTTAAAAATAAAAGAAATAAGTACCCCATTTGATCCAAGCATCAAGTTGATCAAGAATGATGGAAGAAGTGTGGCTCAACTATATATGTAAATGTGTTATTGGATGTCTAATGTATGCTATGCAATGTACAAGACCTGCATATAGCATTTTCTCGTTAGTAAATTGAGTAGATTTACTTAGTTATCCTAGGTGTTGAACATTGAAGGCCATTGATAGAGTTCTGGTTGGCCCTCAAGAAAACTAAAAGAATTAGGTCTTCAATATTCAAACTTTCTCGCAATTTTAGAAGGATATACCAAGCAAGTCTGGATATCGAAAGTATCGAGAAAACAAATCCACTACCGTTGGGTATTTATTGTAGGTGGTGGTGCTATCTCTTGAAGTCCAAGAAACAAACCCTATAACATATTCTACCAGGAGTCGACTGTCATGAAATAAGCGGTCAAAGAAGCAAAGTGGTCAGGGATTTTCTTGTGAAATTCCGCTGATCTCCCAAGAATGTGAGTTCTATTTCAATTCTTTGTGACAACTGCTTACATTAGCTCGAAATGAGATAGTGACAATCATAGTAAGGCACAATAACCCTGTTCGGGTTGACAAGAGGAGAGGATATAGGGTCGTCTATTGGCTTGGTTTCTTCATGTCTATCCTCCGCGTGGACAACATTTATCCAGGCCTTAACGGTGGCGACTCTCAAGAGTTTCTTCTATTGGCGCTTTAACTGATACCGGTCGTTAGATGGTCAGGCCAGTATATAGTTAATGGTCGGTCTAGATTCGGAATGAGGTCGCCGCAGTTGGTCAGAATTCATCCGGCCTACCTCACCCAACCCCGTGGTCAATTCTTTGATAAACCTCCCCAAGGTGTTCTCGCGATCACTTTTCCACCATAAACTTCGTGCCGCACCATTGGTCTCTGGCGTCCATGATCTCTATGATAATCACACTACAAGGATTTGTTTCTTTGGGAGGAATTAGTCTGGATCGGTGTTGGCCATTTAAATTATGGTAGGTCACGAATGATCAGAATAACCTTCAAGAGACGCTCAGAGGATTGAATTAATGAGCCTCTTTTTGTGACCGATCACGGGATCTCTTTCGTCTCTAATGCAACCATTTCGATTCGACAACTTTCCTGCATTCCGCTTATTTCTTCAACTAGCTTGGTCAGGGTAATCATGACAACTGCGGTTGTTGCATGGATATTGTTCTCCAACATTGAGTACCAATCGACCAGCCTGTATAATTCTTCCATTGTTTCTGGCGGGGAGTCTAAAGACAATGATTGGAAGAAAGGAGTGTATGGTCCAAGCTTCTCCTCAAGGATCGTGATCCATGTTGCATTTGACTCTCTCTCGCTAAACGGCCGCCTAAACCTCATCAGAAGTCTCGAAGAGACTCTTCTTCTTACTTGAGAATTGTTTATAAGGAGTTGATGTTCCTTTTTGGTGTCACCGAATAAAGATATTGCGATACGAATGCCCCCATAATTCATTGAATGAGTTTATTGAGTTATGCGGGAGCTTGTGGAACCAGGCCAACGCAGGCCCTCGCAAGCTAGCTGGGAACACTTTACACAACAGACGGTCATTGTCGACATTTAGAATCATCGCCTGATTATAATGGAGCATATGATCATAAGGGTTAACAGAACCATCAAACGTGGCAAAAGCTGGTATGACAAACCCGTGAGGCGGCTCATAATCAAGGATATGTTGCCCTAGGGGCGAAGAGAGCATGTCATCGGGTCTATGAATTAAGGTTGTTGCCGGCATGTAGAACGTTGGCCATGTACCAAAGGCAGGATATACAAGTGGTAGTGGTGGCATAGTGCCTGAGGGCAACATCGGCGGGTTCCTAAGGGCTTGATCTGACCGGTTTTGTCTTCTTCTTGCCCCTCTCCTTGTCCTATGAGATGCACCACTAACAACATTACTAAAGGCAAGGAGAGACAAAGGCCTCTTACGCGATCTTCTTTGTGCTCTCCCGAGCATTCTTGTCGGCGAGATACTCAGGGATGGGGAGCTGCTTGAGGATAGCTCATCGTCCGCTAAGGTATCAACATCGTCAAGAATAATGGGCTCTTTCCCTTTATAGCAGGCGATCAACTGCGCTGCACAACCCCTATCTCGCACTTCTTTCAATTTGAGCCCACAATTGGTCATTCTCACGCCGCAAGCGTTCAACATGAGCTTGTAACTCCTTCATCTATCTTGCTTGTTCCTCTTGTTTCCTCTCCATGTCCTGACGCCAATGGAGGAATTGATCTTCTAGCGATTGGATCATCGGATTGGTTGACATTGCGACTACCTCGAGAGAATCATATGCGAAAGGGGGAACCAACAAAGTTCCAAGCGACAAAGGGCTGGTAGATAGTCGTTAAAGCTAAGCCCTCGTAGCCTATAAACTGACTTTCTGTTCGATTCCCACATATAGCGCCAGTTGTTGTTACCTTGATCGTTTGAATCCCTAGGCATCAGTGGCACAATGTAAACCTACAAAAGGGCGATCCGGCGACGATGGGCCGACCGCCTCTCCGACGATTAAGTCAGCAAAAATATAGTGAGGGGGAAGAAGAAGAAAGTATGTGTAGTTGGAATTGCTTACCCTCTCATCGTGGGGGATCTTCCCGATTTATAGAAAGTGATTCACGAATCTCGCCTTGATTTTAGGAAAAGAAATCTCCTAATCTTGGGGATAAAATTTTCTCTTTCATATCAAAGATTAATTCTTCCTTATCAAGGATTAATCCTTTTGGGAAATAATGGATTTGGACATTGGGAATAAATATCCTTTGCGTATTTTCCATCTTTGTATCATTTTCCATAACGAACTTTCTATATGTAGAAGGACGGCAAGCTGGGGGGACTTAAAACTCTAGACGGGTGGCCCTAAAGTTAGCCTCCGGGAAGACACCCTGGCTCTCTCAAGCAGGCTTTCGGATTCCTCTATCCAGGTAGTGTCCTCTAGTTTTAATATGGTAGGATTTAGCCATTTAACACGGCCGACGCCTTAGGGCCAAACAGCTCAGCCCATTAAGTAGTGGGTCTAAACCATGGTAATTCACAATAATGGCAGAAGCAGGAGGTCTCCAAAAGGTTCGAGTTTATGGTTTACTACCTTGAAACTAGCATATATTACAAAAATAATAATAAATTAATTAATTAATTAATTTCATCAAACAAAATATACGCTTTAGAAATATTTTGAGATTTAGCAGGTTGTTATCTCTCACGGTATGATATTTTAATTTTTCAAATAGATAAGAAAGCCCAATTTCAAATTGCCATTTTAGTAAGAATTTAGAAACTATTTTTCGAAATTACAATTTTGGTTGGTTTCTAAATTTATATTAAAATTGAAAATTTGAAATATGATTTTATTTGGGAAGGGGGTCATCTTACCCAAAAGATCTTAAGATAGACCCTCCGTCGGCGACATTTATTCCGTCTATCTCTAACATGTCAACGGCCTTCCATTCTCGGGGCCCGCCGCTTCCACCACCCCCACCTTTGGAGGTTCATGTTGCATAAAGGAACAAAAATATAATTATTGTATATTCATAAAAGTTGTGACGCCCCGATTCCCGGGGGTCTCGTTGACCATCGTCAACCTACAGAAAACATGTGTGTCTCATATCATGAGACTCATACATGAGTAAAAATGGTCACATTGACCTACAGAACATACTCACCAAAATATATCCAACTATATTACAATAGTTTTAAGAGTTGTTACATCACTCTTAATACAAACATGTTTCAATTGTAATATTTCATATATGTTTTACAAAAACGTAATCAAAGTCACATGTCGGCTTTCTTCTCAAAAGCGGCCTCTAATGAGCGCCGTCTTCCCGAACACTCCCTGTACCTGAAATAATTTTCCCTCGATATGGTGAGCAATGCCCAATAGTGAATTCCCCTACATGGGTTACTCCCCACCTAAGTACACATGTAATGGCAACCAAACACATTCAAGCAAATGCATGATCCTACTTGAATATCTACATGTCTAATCTCATGTCTCGAGTCCTCACCGACTCCCTCACACATGCTTATGCCATGTATGAAAATCGTCTTCAAACAAAAATATTTGTTTTAATTGTGGACAACCCTCCGATATAAATATCGTCGATTAATCCGAAGGTGAATTTGTTGGGTAAGTCTCCGAAACAATTCATGGGCCCCTCCGACGTGAATTGTTGACAATTCCCAACACACCCTTCGGACAACTTCCGACAAATTGTATTTTTAATAATTTTACAAAAGAATTCATCGTTTGGACAACCCTCCGATTTTATTTGTCATGCACTCACACCTACCATTCTAGGGTGTCCTAGTGCATATGAAATGCAATATGCCATTTCCACACAACACATGTTAATATATCAAACATGCATATATTAACAAAAATTAACACACAACAATATGTTATCCTTTCAAGGCAATAATACCAAAATCGGCTCACATGGGCCAATAAACAAATGCATGATGCCAATGCATTTATTTTATGTCATATGAATATTTATAAACTACATGCAACATAAACAATTCACGGATGGTTATACCTCCTACACCCAATTTGCATGTTATTCAATTAGCAAGCAACAACACAATACCAGCATACAAGGACCATTTTCACCAAAGTAGTCCGATCATTCCAAATGGGTCCCAAAATTTCAATATTTAGTCCCAAGTTTTGGGACTGACCAAACGGCCACTCACGGCCTCACACCATCCAAACCATTAACAAGGTTCTTAAATAGGGATTAAATCAAATAAGAGAAAACCCCTACCTTCCGGAGTTTGTCGAAACTCCACAAAATCGGTGTCCACGAATAGCTCTTGCCGTGTGAACAACTCATTCTCGCTCACGGATTCGACATCCGACATCGGGAATTTTAGAGAGTTAGATACTCTTCAAAAACCCTCTCTTTCTCTCTCTCCTTTCTCGGTTTGCTATCTCCTCTACTAAACCGGCTTGGCCGCCACGGCCCAAGAGAATTGTCTTTTCTCGTGCCACATGTCAACCAACTATTGGCTCATAGGATTTCCTTATCCACTTATCCCTCTAATTTGGGATTTTCATCAAATGGCATCATGCCATGTGTCCACCCATGACCCACACTTGAGCTCATGTTTGACTAATTCTACACATGACACGTGGCACCTCTTGAGCCACTCAAAATGTGCCGAGTGTCCCGCACCACCCCGTCGTCGAAAAACGCAAATTTCGACTGGTCTCTGACCACGAATTTGATGTTAAATAGATTTCGCGAGACGATTCCTCGACGCGGTTTCGCTTTCACATCCGCATCTAAAATTTTCAGATTTCGACCGGGAATTACCATTTTATCTTTCTAAAAATTGCACTTTCCTAGCCTCACAAAGTTAGCGAATAATTTTTTTTTATATTTTCCAAAATTTTTAAGTAGCAACTGAAGCTTGAGGATTCTCGATTTAGTTTCTTAACTTTATTTTTAAAAAGTTATTTGAAAATAAACCACTATATAGTTTTGATGATAGGGTTCACAATGAAGAAAACATTTTCATCATTTAGACACAAAATTCGTCATTCAACGGATACACCCACTAATAAGCATGATGCACTAATAGTAATAACTATAGAAAGCTAAAATACAGATGCATGCAGCCATAGTATATAATAGAATATGGGAGTTGATGATAAGGATTAAGGACCCTCTTATTATGTGTAGATGGTAGCAGTTAAATGATGGAAGTCAATGGTTGTTATGCCTTGACTTGAAAGTTAAGGCCAACAACGAAATTGCGAAGATCCTCCAGCTCGTTTTGGTCGATATTGCCATCTCCATTGGCATCAGCTTTGCGCATAGCTTGCCAAGTCCTAATCCCAGGAAAACGCGACTCCAGATCTTCGAAGATCTTCTTCACCTCTGCTTTCCTCAGAAGGTTGTCACCGTTTATGTCACGTTGTTTGAAGAATTCCAGTATCTATTCCTTTTTATTCGGAACACTGCCATGTGAGAAAGAGTTCCCACGAGCCATGTTTTCTAGGAGGGTTTAATTAATACTGGCTACTGCTACAAGGAGCTAGTATTATGAGGAGGAAACCAAGGACATGCATGTGTCTATATATAGACTATAGCATACACCTCGCTTCTAGTCTGCCCCCTGTCTTCCTGCTTAAGGGTTCCAACCATTTTTGTTGATAGACAACCGCTTTTGGAAACTCCTTATTCAATTTATTGTTTATAAGGTATGAAGAATTTGATTTAGGTGGTTTAGGTTATCAAAAAATAAAATAAAATATGGATTAGATTAAAAAGTACACATTGATTAGTTATGGTAGTATATTGATTAGTTATGGTAATACATTCATTAGTTATAGTTATACATAACTTGTCAGTGTACATACTTTCAAAATTAGTGAATGTACTACCATAACTAGTCAACGTACTATCATAACTAGTGAATGTGGTACCATGACTAACCAATGAGTATTTTTAACCTGATCTATAATTATTTTTTCCTGGTAACTTAAACCACTTAAATTAATCAAAATCTTCATGTTTTCTCTTCTAATTCTTTTTTTTTTCTTTTAATAATTGTGGGGCATCTTGAATGCACCTTGAGTTGAGTAAAGTACTTTTAGTGGTTCGAAGGGGACTCGAACTGATAACCATTGCTAGCAAACCTAAGATTATAACAACTAAGCCACTCGTTATAGGGTTTTGTTTTCTCTTCTAGCTTTGAGACGAAGAACTTGGGCATTCAACTAATTTGAATTTGATAGAGGTTCACAAGATCAAGTATAGATTCTCTTGACTCTTGAGAGATAGAATCAACCAAATTCCATGTTGAGATAGCCATGGCTATACTTTCAGGCGAGACTTGATCAAATCACTAATCCTTGGACCACTAATCCTTGGACCCACCGATCGGATAATTTGGATTTAGGAGGTTGGTTCAAATCAAAATCTATCAAACAAAGAGTGATGGGCACAAAATCAAAGTTTAATGTTAAATATCTATAGAAAAAACATAAATAAACTAGTTTTTATGGTTCATATTCAATACCGCAATTGACACACCCCCACCCCCTACCGGCCGGGTAAAGGGGCAGCCGGCCACCACAAATCCCACCAAGATCTCTAACGACTAGAAACCCCCGTGAAGCCAAGCCGCATTGCTTCCTCTCTACCTTGTATAAAATTTTTCTTTAATTTATAACTTAGGATTTGGTAAAATCTTAGCAAATGAAAACTTCAAGCAAAGATGATTCGCACGCACATGGTCTAATTCCAAACTTGATACATCCAATTTACACTATATCCAAAAATCCAAACATGGCAACCCGTATGCCCAACACATTCTCACAACTAACTATGTACATACATATGTCCCATTATACATATTCAAAGTATGTTATTACAAATATTATTAATACACAAAGACTTAAACTCGATGTCATGACTAACCATCAGGCTCCAGCCTTCGCGTGTCTGCACTGAAAATAGTTTTTAAAATGTTAAAATAATGAGCTAAACGAGCTCATGAGTGTATGCTTATAAACGGGTTTTCTTCCGGAAAACATTTCAAAACATGCAAAACTCTCTTTACGAATATTTTAAACTTGCTTTGCTTTGCTTTAAAAGTTTCTAAACCTTTTCATTATTGCCAGACTTGCTGCTTTTATACTGCTGTTTTTAAGTTTATAAAACTTTTTAATACTTGCTTGTTTGTTTAATTTGCTTTTCTTTAAAAGTTGTAAAACTCTTATTTCTTTCTTGCTTAGAAGTTTATAAAACTTCTCATAATTTTTCTTGCTTGCTTGCTTTATCATGCTTGAAAAGTTCTTAAAACCTTTCACAAACCTTTGCTTTAAAAAGTTTCTCAAACTTTTCATAAAAATGGGAGCTTGAGCTCAACCACATGCTTTGAAAATAAAACCCACGGAGCTTGGCTCAACCATCGTTTTGAACAATCTAAACGGGCTTGGCTCAACCGCTTGCTTTAAAACTCTCCTGAAGCTCATGATCAAACCAATGGTTGATTTTTCAAACAGCGCATCATGCTTATAAAACATCAACCAATGGAGGCCTATTTTTGCATATCATGCCCAGTGAACACTGGGAACCTATGCTCAACCAATGTGGTGGGGTTGAACTTTGTCCGCTGGCCACCTTTTCATTTTCCGCTGAATATGGGCGGAATTGACCTGTGTCGCCATCACCATACTTAGTTAGAGCTCATAACCTTATATACCCCTCGTACGTGCCACGGTCTCCCTTTAAATGCATGATGTATGTCCTAAGCTCTACGACCTGCAAAAACTACAATGCATGTATGAAATCCTAACACCAATCGCACGTACGTGGATACCTCTCGACCGGTTTGCTTGCTTAAACTAGGAAGGCTTACTGGCCAACCTTTCATTGCTTGCTTGCTTGCTTGCTCTTTGTAAAATGGTTTTACACTTTGAAACCATTTGCTTGCTTTCGTCTGCTTGAAAAAATGGTTTAATTATTCAAAACCATTTGCTTAGTTGTTGCTTTTGTTTCAAAATGGTTTAACTTTTCAAAACCATTTACTTACTTGCTTGCTTGCTTAATTATGGTTTTACAATTTAAAACTAATGCTTCGCTTCAAAAAATGGTTTAACTCAAAACCATTTGCTTGCTTTTTATCTCATTGCTTGCTTCTGGAAAATGGCTTGTATTCAAACCATGAAATACCAGTGTAAAGCAATTTGTAATAATAATAATAATAATACACTAGTATTTGGAAAATGAGTTTAGAACACTCACCTCTTTGCTTGCTTAACTTGAGCACCGTTCCACACTTATCCCGCTTTGCTTTAATCCTACAACTCAAACGAATACGACGACAAATTAATCGGCATAACTTAACGTGACTTCCTAGACTTAGTCACACCCTTCATACTCTTTTAAAGCTATGTGCTAAGGGTTCTATTCCAACTGGAATTACCTAATTGAGCAATCGAAACTCAAGTTACGCTCAAAACAACCCGGACTACTCTATGTCCAAAGCTGATGCAGGAACTTTTCTTGCATATGGCCCCAGACTTTGAGGAATTTTTAGGCCACTTAGGTTCATAATTTGACGATACCTACTTCTTAAGTTTTGTTCTCCTTGAAGTCTATTTTACATAGCCACTTGAATCACTCAAATCGGATAAGAAATGAGGAAGTTATGGCCGAAATACGAAAACTGGTCGAAAGAGGAAAACCAGAACAAGTCCCCACTGGTAGACTTAATCCTCTACCGGTGTAATCCTGGCCAAATCGACTGTGAATCAAAGTTCTACCGGTAGGACTTAATCCTACCGGTAGAAGACAATCTAAATGCCCGTGATTTTGTTATTTCTCCCACTTTTGATGCCAATTCACTCCATATAACTTCTATCATTCATAATACCTCAAAACCAACTTGAATTATATCTAAAATAACCTAATAACATGTGAATTGGTGTTTTTGAACTCAAACCCAAAACCTTAGGGGTGAAAATCCAAGAACACTACCTAAGGTCCACCAATTCTTTTAAACATCATGTAATTTGATGATTCCAAGTTTCTTTTACATCAATTGGGGTTTTACTCACATAACCCCAACCATTCAAAGGCTTCATGTGCTCTTTGCACAAAACTCAGATCAAAGGAGAATCCAATCTCCATACCCAAGCCCTAAATTCCAATACACTTGATTCTAGCACAAAGGGTATACCTGATTTTGGATCCTCCCTTCCTTCTTCTTCCTTCTCTTCCTCTTGCTCTTGGCCTCTTCTCCTCTCACCAAATCGTGAGCTTCCTAGTTAAAGTGTGAGAAAATGAATCATTTTGTTCGTCTCCCACATTTAGCCTCATATTTTTGCCTTAATCAAGAATTAACCCTCTTCTTTAATTATTGCAATTGTAACTTATGCTATTTCTACTATGGCCCATCTCTACACTTAAATTTTGATTTTTCATATTCTTTTTTTTTTTGTTAACACCATTTCACCCTTGGTTTAATACCACACCCGGGTTCCATAAACTTTCATTTCATATTTTAGTTCCAAATATTTCAGCAAAGGTGACACTTGGTACTCTTTATACACCCCTACAAAGGTCATGTACTCAGACTCTCGGACGGGGTGTTACAAATCCTCCTCCTTAGGAACATCAGCCCTCGAAATGAAAACTAAACTCCAAAAGAAAGGAAAGGAAACATACCTCATCCGGGGAATAAGTGAGGGTACTGATGGCGCATCTGGGCCTCTGGCTCCCAAGTAGCTGCCTCCCTCTCATGATTCTTCCATAAGACTTTAACTAATGGGATCACCTTGTTCATACCTGTTCTTTGCGATCCACAATCTGCACAGGTGTCTCTTCATAGGTCAAATTCTCCTTTAATCGCACCGGGTTGCTCTGAATACATGTGAAGGATCCGATATTTCTCAACATTGATACATGGAAAGTATCATGAATCCTTGACAACTCCGGGGTAACTTCAACTGTAGTTACCGCCCCACTTTGCTCACGATCTCATATGTCCAATATACCTCGGACTGCTTGCCTGCTTTCCCAAATCTCAACACACCTTTCCAAGGTGAAATCTTCAAAAGACTTTATCACCTATTTCAAACCGCAAGTAAGTCTCTACGACTTGCTTGTCCGCATAGCTTTTCGTCTGCCTCTTGCTATCTTTGGGTTATCGCAACAACTTTCTACTTTCTCCGAAGTGATCCTGTACCTAGTTCGGGCCTACTAGTCTTCTCCTCACTAACCTCATCCCAAAGACAATCGAGTCCTACATTTCGCCATACGCTGCCTCAAATGGAGCCATATCTACACTGGTCTGATAGCTATTGTTGTAGGCAAACTCCATTAGTGCCAAGTGAGTGTCCTAACTTCCCTTGAATTCCATTACACAAACTTTCAAAGATACTCTCTAACGTCTCGAATAGTCCTCTCTGACTGTCCATCCGTCTGAGGATGAAATGTTGTGCTAAAATGTAGGCGAAGACTTAACGCCGCCTCGTAAATCCAAAGCAAACCTAGATGTGAACCTTCCGGGGTCTGATCCGACAATTATCACACTGGAACCCCCATGAAGTCTTACTATCTCATCCACATAACTTGGCCAACTTCTTTCTAAAGAATCTCAACATTAACTGGTAGGAAAATGAGCAGATTTTGTTAATCTAATCCACTATCACCCAAATAGCATCATGCTGTCTCTGAGTCCGTGGAAGACCTGTCACAAAATCCATAGTGATCTTCTCCCATTTCCATACTGGAATAGGGAGTAGTTGTATCTTCCCCATGGGCCTTCCGATGCTCGCTTCACCCGCCGACAACCAGGCACCCGAAACGAAACTCGCGATTTCTTTCTTCATCCCACTCCACCCGCAATGTTCTTTCAAAGTTCTATACATCTGTACTACCCGATGCATAGCATAATGCAGATGAATGTGCTTCTTCCATGATGTCTCTTCGCCTCGCCTACCCGCACACACATTCTCCCCGACCTTCACTAGCATACCATCATCCCTAATTTGAAACTCCGCTTTCCCCTTTCTATCTCTTCTTAAGCTTAATCATCCGTGGATCCCTGTGGACGCCTCGCAGAATCCGGGTCCACTAGAAGCGGTCTAACATGAAATGTGGCTAACAAGGCTCCTGAATCCTCAACCTTCAATATCACCCCTAAAGCTCTCAGATCCACCAATAGTGGAAGATAACCTGATCTCATGTGAGACAAAGAACTCTCTGGTCGCCTACTCAAGGAATCTGCTACGACATTAGCTTTTCCTGGATGGTACTCGATAGTACGCCGTAGTCCCAATCAACTCAAGCTATCTTCTTTGCCTCAGTTGAACTCTTTTGGGTGAAAATATATTGAAGACTTTATGATATGTAAAGATCCTACAATGAACACCATATAAAATAATGTCTCCATATTTAAGGCAAACACGACTCTGGCCGTGAAGCTTCTAAGTCAGGCGTAGTGGTAATTCTCCTCATGTTTCTTTAGCTGTCTAGAGGCATATGCAATCACCCTATCATTTTTGCATCAAAAACACTTACAACCAAGGCCTTGCCTTGAAGCATCACCTGTAAACCCGCAAGCCATCTTTTCCATTTGGGTAAACTAAAGCGGGCCCCGAAGTCAATCTATCTTTCAACTCTCAAACTCATTGACAGGCTTCTGCAATCATACTTAACATCTTTTCTTGTCGGCTTGGTCGATTGAGGTTGCTATCTGGAGAACCCTCAACAAACTTCTGTAAAACCGCTTCTAAACCCGAAGCTCGACCTCTAACACATTCTTTGGTAGTTTCCAATTTACGGCTGCTTATTTTACGGGATCGCGCCACCCCTCTGCTGAGAATTACATGACCAAGAGTGCCACCTTGTCGACAATGGCCTTAACAAACGCGCCTCTTTGTCTCTCCCTTAAAGATGCAATAATACCATCTCGGGTGCTACGAATGTTCCTCCCCAGACTACAAATACCTAAGATATCATCAATAAAAACTATGAACCTATCCGAATCACGGTGGAATACTTTCGGTTCATCAAATCATAAACGGCTGCAGGGCATTAGTCGAAACCAAATGTGCGAAGCTTCATAATGCGTAAAATGTCACGAATCTTGTCTTAGGTACATCCTCTCTGAACTCTCAGCGATGATACCCAGGCCTCAAGTCTATCTTGGAGTATACTGGGATCCTTTACAGGTGATCAATAACTCATCAATTCTAGGGAGTGGATCTTGATTGCGGATGGTAACTACGTGGTGCCTGTAATCTATACATAACATGAAACTCCCATCTTTCTTTTACACAAAGAAGAAGCTGGAGCTCCTCATGGGATCTGCTCTAGGTCTAATAAATCCCTTACTCTCAACAATTCTTCTAGCGAGCTTTAAGCTCCCTTAACTCTATGAGAAGCCATCTATGGAGAATGAAATGGGCTATTTCCCGATCCACAGGGTCAAATCAATGGTGAACTCCGCCCCTATAACTGCAGGTAATCCCACTTTGATATCATCCAGGGAACACATCTGGGAACTCTCTAATAACTAAATCTCTCATCAATATAGTCCCTCCTTCCCACATGCTCACCACATGGCTAGATAATTGGCTTGACCTTTACATAACATTTTACGTGCTATCATGTAGGCGGAGATCATACAGAAGATAACTCTCGTAATCCTCTGAACTTTACCTCCAATTTCACAGCTGTTCGGCTTTACTTCCTTTTATAACAATACATTGGCTGTATGGCCGAGATAGCGATCCCGTACCGAGAACCACATCAAAGTCCTCATATCTAAGGCTTTACACCAAGATCCATTTGGGAACTCACGTCCTCAATCGAACTCTCTTATCTCAGAGCTACTGCAATGCAAGTAATGGATCTCTCCAAGCGGAAGGAAACTCTCATACGACCCTCACAATGGTTGGGTCTCTGTCGGACACGATCTAGAATGGCTTGGATGTGCGAATGAATGCGTAGCTCCTGGGTCTACTAATGTATATGCATCATGCTCAAGGATAGAAATAATACCGTGACCACATCGGGAGTTGCATCGCATCTTCTTGAGTCCACCGGCACCTACTCTACGGCACAGTGCGGGGCTCTGTCTGTATCCACAGACCTTTCTCTACCACGGCCGCCCTCTACCTGCGGCTTTGTTGGCCTCTGCAGGAAGCCTCTCCTGTCGACTTTTGTGTGCTCATCTGCGAGTGCTGGGGTAGCCCCTAGGCCCGTGTGATGTCTGCACCAATCGTTGAGGACCTCCCTAATAAAATGGCCTTCTTAGCCCACAGTCGGCTCTCATCTTGAATCTCCTGCGCTCCCCCATGGTGTCGCCGACACATATGACAAAGCAGGAAGGAGGAATACTGCAGTTAATCATGCTAGCAACTGGGGGCCTCATGATCACACGAATGAGATAAGCTCCTCGACACACCTCGGCGGCCTCATAACCTCTTATGCACTTTTCTTTCTGTGTCTTGTCTGAGGCTTTGTTGGGGACGTGCACAGTGCACTCTCTTCTCTTGCTTATATCTGCTGATACATGGTTTGTAGTGCTTTGCTCCAACTCTCGGGAGCGGCCTCAATAAGTCGATCTGTGCAGGACCCGACAAATGCACTCCCGGAGTTCGGTCTTTGTAGTCTGATACAAAAACCTCTTGCATTTCGGGACTTCATACGCTAGTGTATGGAACCAATCTAACAAGTTAGGAACTTCTTCTCATACTCGGAGACTGACATGTTCTTATTCTTGAAGAACTCCTCAATTTTTGCATCCTTATGACTCTGAGGAAAGAATCGGTCAATGAATTCTTGTTGAAATTGGTCCCATGCTATTCCATCAGGATACCTTCTTTCTACGGCATCCCACCAATCTTTAGCCCTGTCTTCCATCAGAAAACTGGAAAACAAGACCCTTTGCTCATCCGTGCAGCCCATAACTCCATAAATCTTGTTTACTCGGTCTAACCACAGCAGTGCCACGGATCCTGCTTTGCCGTCATATGGCTTGGCCCCGTTTTTGTACTCTCTCTATTGACCTCCAGGTTCTTCCTTCAGCTCTCTAGGTGGTGGTGGAGGTTGCGGCTGGCACGACGTGTCGCTATGGCTACTATCACGGCCTGTTTGTGCCACTTGCTTTCTGCCCATTAAACATTCCACGACATGGGCTCATACGGTGGCGCAGATGGTCAGCTTGACTCTTCTTTGAGTTATTCATAGAGTGCGATGAGTGGAACCTATTACGTGCTCGTCCTTTCCGGTGCCGGGGCCTTCGGACGCTGCGGAACTACTCTCCCTAGGGCGACCTCTCGTCCACCTCTTCACGACATAGTCTGCCAATTTGAAAATATCAACAATTTAATACTTTGAATCGCAGTATGTATGTACTCTAAGTTGGAACATGCATGGTTGCCATTACTTATCTTTCTGATGCCATGTTCGTGGCCATCATCTTCGCCTCATGTCTGAGTGTTATCACAGCCTGCTTTCGATACCATGTTGACACACCCCCACCCTACAGGCGGCGGGCGTGTAGGCCCTCCACGGAAATCCCAATGGGTTATCTCTAACGGTAGAAACTCCTGGCTGAAGCGGCCGTGTGCTTCCTTCTACCTTGTATAAAATTTTCTTTTAATTTACCAACTTGGTTGGTAAATCTTAGCGTGAAAAAACGGCGGCTTATGGCGGTACACATGGTCTAATTCAAATCCTGTATACATCCAATTTACACTATATCCAAAAATCATTGAGTATGGCAACCATATACCCGACACATTCTCACAACTAACTTCATACATACATATGTCCCTTATACATATTCAAAGTATGTTCTTACAAAATATTCAGTAATACACCCAGTAGCGATGTCAGGGACCCGATCCTGTGTGCTCCGGCTTCTTGCGTGCTGTGCAAAATAGGTTTAAAATACAAAATAATAGGCTAAGCAGGCTCGTTAGTGTATCTTTTATAAACGGTTTTTCTTCAGGAAGAGCTTATTTCAGCATGTAAAACTCTCTTTCACGAATATTTTCCGAAACTTGCTTTGCTTTGCTTCTTTTCAAAGTTTAAAACTTTCTTTGCTTGCTTGCTTTTATCTTGCTTGCTTTTATACTTGCTTGCTTTTAAAAGTTTATAAAACTTTAATAACCTTGCTTTAATTTGCTTTTCTTTAAAGTTGCAGAAAGCTCTTATTTCTTTCTTGCTTAGAAGTTTATAAAACTTCTCACATAATTTTCTTGCTTGCTTGGCATCATGCTTGAAAAAGTTCTTAAAACCTTTCACAAACCTTTGCTAAGTTTCCTCAAACTTTTGTAAAATAGAGACTTGAGCTCAACCACATGCTTTGAAATACAAAACCCGGGAGCTTGGCTCCAGCCGTCGTTTTGAAATCTAAGCGGGAGCTTGGCTGTCGTTTGCTTTAAAACTCTCCGGAAGCCTTGGCGGCCAAAGGGAACCCAATGGTTGATTTTCCGTGGCGTATCATACTTATAAACATCAACGATGAGCTATTTTTTGCATATCATGCCTAGTGAACACGGGGAACCTATGCTCAACACGTCTGGGGTGGAAGGACCTTTGTCCGCGTCACCTTTTTCATTTTCGAATATGGTGGAGATTGACCTGCCGTGTCGCCATCACCATACTTAGTTAGAGCTCATAACCTTATGCCTGATGCGTGCCACGGTCTCCTTTAAATGCATGATGTATGTCCTAAGTTTGCTTGAGCCAGTAACTGTCATGTATGAAATCCCCAACACCACCGTGCACGTCACGGGATACCTCGACGGTTGCTTGTAACTAGGGAAGGCCTTGTTTTCACAACCTTTCATTGCTTGCTTGCTCTTTGTAAATGGTTTTACACTTTGAAACCATTTGTATACTGCTTGAAAAATGGTTTAATTAAAGCCATTTGCTTGCAGTTGTACTTGCTTCAAAAATGGTTTAACTTTTCAAAAACCATTTACTTACTTGCTTTGCTTAATTATGGTTTACAATTTAAAGCCAGTGGCGCCCTTCAAAAAATGGTTTAACTCAAAACCATTGCTTGCTTTATCTCATTGCTTGCTTCTTGAAAATGGTTTTGCATTCAAAGGCATAAAATACAGTGTAAAGCAATTTGTAATAATAATATACACTAGTATTTGGAAAAATGAGTTTAGAACACTCACCTCTTTGCCTTAACTTGAGCACGGTTCACACTTATCATGCATTTAACCCACCACAACTTTCGAAGCGTCTGACGACAAATTAATCGCGCAGCAACGTGCTTCCTAGACTTAGTCACACCCTTCATACTCTTTTAAAGCTAAGGTGCTAGGAGTTCTATTCAACCTAGAATTACCGTTCAGACACAGCTCCAAGTTCGTTAAACAACCGGACTACTCTATGTCCAGCTGATGCAGGAATTTTCTTGCACATGGCCACTTTGAGTGAATTTTTAGGCCACGCCCAGGTTCATAATTTGACGATGCCTACTTCTTAAGTTTTTGTTCTCCTTGAAGTCTATTTTTACGTAGCCACTTGAATCACTCCAAAATCCGGATAAAGAAATGAGGAAGTTATGACGAAATCTGGCCCGGTCGAAAGCGGGAAGCAGGAACAAGTCCTACCGGTAGGACTTACTTCTACCGGTAGGACTTGGCCAAAATCGACCGGAATCAAAACTAGTAGGACTTAACTTCCTGGTAGAAGACTACAAAATACTTGAATTTTGTTATTTAAAAACTTGATGCGGTCGGCTCTAATACTCTTATAATTCATAATACCTCAAAAACCAACCCAGATTTATCTAAAACAACAACATGTGAATTGGTGTTTTAAGGACACAAAACCAAAACCTTGGGTGTCAGAGCACCTAGAGTCCACCATTCTTTTTAAACATCACTGTAATTTGATTCCAAGTTTCTTTTACATCGGTGGGGTTTCTTCGCATAACTGACCATTCAAAGGCTTCATGTGCTCTTTGCACAAAGCCTAGATCAAGAACTAATCTGCATCTGTACTAGAAATCTAATACACTTGATTAAGACAAAGGCATACCTGATTTTTGATCCTCTCCTCTTCCTTCTTCTTCCTTCTCTTCCTCTTGCTCTTGGCTCTCTTCTCCTCTCACTTAAATGTCGTGACCTAGCCAAAGTGTGAGGCTAAAATGAATCCATTTTGTTTGTCTCCCATTTAGCCTCATATTTTGCTATAATTTTCAATTAACCCTCTTCTTTTAATTATTGCAATTGTAACTTATGCTATTCTACTATGGCCCATCTCTACACTTAAATTTTGATTTTTCATATTCTTTTTTTTTTTTTGCTAATGACCATTTCACCCTTGGTTTAATACCACAAATTCAGGGTTCCATAAACTTTCATTTCATATTTTAGTCTCCAAAATATTTCAGTGTGACACTTAGTGCTGCCCCTTACACCTCTGATGTATCGTATGCATGAAGCTACCGGGACAGTGTTCTGAAACAATAAGAATCTCAGTTTTAAACAAGAACATATTTAGATTAGAATTAATATATATATATATATATATATATATATATATATATATATATATATATATATATATATATATATATATATATATAGAACTTTGATTATGTGTTTCTACCTATTTTTCAAAAAAAATTATTTTTCAAAGGAACCCTTGGGGCAATGAGATTCTAATTTATATTCCAAGTATTTTTAATACAAAATAATTTTAACTATATTAATAAATAAAAAATGGTTCACAACCTATTATTCATAAATAACATCCTTATGATGAAAAATCCAACATATTTATCAGTATTAAGAGTACATGAAACAAAATGATTTTAGGATGCAATGTCAACATGAAACTATCATTAATGATTAAATTAAGAACTTTCAATTCATTAAAATTTAAGTTGGAAAAATAATACGTTATACAAATTTGATAGAAAGTGGTGAAAATAAGGTCAAACACATTTGATAGATGGTGAAATTAAGAAGGTATAAAATTTAGTGGCTACAAATAAAATTAAATATTCATTTCATTTAAAATAAAATTAATAATAAACATTTTCTCATGTTCATTAAAGAAAGGATGCAAAGTTCTTCAAAATGAAGAATCAAAAAATTTTTAATTAGCAACTAAAGCTTGAGGATTCTCAATTTAGATTTTATTTGAAAATAAACCATTATATGGTTTTGGTGGTCGGCCTTCACAATAAAGAAAACATTTTCATCGTTTAGACTACATTCTATTTGTCATTCAAAAGGATACACCCGCACTAATAAACATGGTGATAACTATAGAAAGCTAAAAATTAATACATAAAGTAGGCTTGGAGAGCGGTACTAAGTAATACAAGATGAAGTTGATCATGATAATTAGTTGTAATATTTATATTATGTAGGTGTAGGCTCGTTGCAGCAGTTATTTATGATCAAGCAAAACGATTGATTATTTCTCGCCAACACTAGTTAAGGCTAGCGTATTACTCTTAGGTCTTCAACTCATTCTGGTCGGTTGGCCATCTCGATCGGCATCGGCTTTGCGCATAGCTTGCCAAGTCCTAAAACCAGGAAAATAGGCCTTAAGATATTCGAAGATCTTCTTCACCTCTTCTTTGCTCAGAAAGTTGTCGCCGTTCAAGTCAAACCGTTTGAAGATTTCCTGCAGCTGTTCCTTTGTGTACGGAACACCGTCCCCCTTGGTGCGACCGACGCCGAAAATGTTGTCATGAGTCATGTTTTCTAGGAGGGTTTAATAATGAGTACCGCTAGTTCGTCACCAGGAGTTTTTTGAGGAGGAAACCAAGTACATGCATGTGTATATATATTATACATGCACCTCGCTTCTGGTCCTTCCACTTGTCCAATGCTGCATGTGCATGTGGACCCTTTTTATGCTTTTCAACTTATCTTTTTTTTTTTTTTTTGAAAGATTCCAACTTATCTTTTATGGTACTAACTGTCTTCCTGCTTAAGGGTTCCAAGCATTTTTTTCGAAACCGATTATTCAATTTTTAGGTGGACCCCCTTTTTATGATTGTTCTCTTTATCAATGAACGAGCATAGATTCTTGACTATTGTTGAGAGATAGAGAATCAGCCAAATTCCATGTGACCCACGACGTAGCCCTGTGGTGGCCACTTAATTAAATCAGAAATCCATGATCGGATTTGGATTTAGGAGATTAGTCCGAATCAGAATCCATCAAACATAAAAGTCAAACTTCAATATACATAGTCCCAATGTTGCATTTGTCATAATCTATTAACTCTCAAATAATTAACCGCTACCGTACATCGTGGCGCATGTCATGTACGGATTAGATTTTTTACAACAAATTTTCAAAATTTCAAAATTTTATTTATTTTATTTACGTAAAACATGCGCTATGAATTTTAATGTAACTACATTTAAACCAAATTTAATAATAAATTTATAAGCGATATTTTTTCAACATTGAGTTTGAATCTTAAGCATCAACAACCTTTTCCCATCAATTTTATCATTGAGTATAACTCAAAGGCTTAATAAGTATTTTTAAAATTTCTAACTATATAATTTTCAGAACAACCTTTCAATAAATAATAATTTTAAACAAATATAAGTAACATTGCTCTTCTAACTATTTATAAATGTAATTCATATGCATATAAATCTACACTCTTAAATCTAAATTCACAACAAATAATAATCCTTTATCACATATCTAGTTGTTGCTTGATACTACAATCAAATTGAACTTGAAATTGTTCAAAATCTTCAAAGGATAATCGAATTCATGTTAACTCATTTTTCAGCATTCAACTTGTAAGTTTCAGTATGAAATTAAGATCAACAAATGGAAATAATCAAATGAGAAGAATGAGAAACATAATAATATTAATTTTTTACATGAAAAATATCTTAATTAATCAAAATCATGAGCCTACCAACAAAAATAGTATTTCACCAACAAAAATGAGAAGTTGGTTTCTCTAGATTGTTAATTGGTTTTTTTCATTTTATTTTTTGTGGATGTTTTAAAAAAATAATTGTTCAAATATAGAAAATGATTGAAAATAAAATACTAAGTAGAGAAGTATTACTTAAAAAATAGATTGAGAACATTCTAAGTTCTTTCCTTTTCTTTTCATTGATTTTAAAGCAACTCCACCCAACATTATTCTAATTTATGGCAGTTTTTATCTTTGCAGTGTCACAGATTAGAAGTTTGCTAATGATTTGTTAGAATGCTTCCTGATAAAGTAATTGTTCAATGTAAGGAGATTCTTTTTTCATTTTTACTTTTATATACTCATTTTTACAAGCTATACTATGATTTCATTCATATTAAAATGACAACTCCTGTTTGTTATCCTCTCTGTTTTTTCTTAGTTGCATTGCCTTTTAATTTTGTTGTAGTTGTTCTGAATTTTAAGGTTACATGAATTTAGTAAGAGTAGCCAATAGTGGCCTGTGGTAAATGAGTTGTGTAGTGATATCTTATGTAGTGGGAAAATAATGGGCCACTTGAGGAAACGACTCAGTAAGTAAGAGATGGGATGGTATTTATGGGAGGTTCGAGTTTTGAATCCTAATGTGGACAAAAAAAAACATATACCTAAAAAAAATTATCTTATGAAGAACTAGGATGCAGGTTTTAGGGTTGTTTATGTTGGAATTGCCACTTTTGCCAGCTGGAGATCATGCACTGCAGTAAAATTGTGAATATGAATCATATCCTGCTTGGAAAGCCTTTCCTTGGTGAGATTATTAATGATTCCTCAATAACTAGGGTTGCAGTGGTTCTTGTCGGACAGTTTCAGGCATCCCTCTATAACTCTCTCTTTGTTATCAATTGATTTTTATATGTTTGTGTTAAAATATACTTCTTCTTTATGTTTGTAGTTATGGTTTGTCCTCTTACATTGATATATATTCATACTTTCAAGTGTAGAGAATTAATAGAACAGATGTTATGGTATTTCAAACTATGGAATTCTAGAATTGGGTGTGTTAAAAATTTGAAATTATTTTATTTTTATTGCTTTCTTACAAATATGATTAGCACAGGTGAATTATTTTTCTCAGCACTTTATATCCCAAAAACTCACTTTTTCACAGGCCAGATGTCCTAGGTAGAAAAATCTGTAGGGTAGAGGTGGTAAACCCTGTTTGTGAAAGGTGGCTCTTTCTATGAAGAAATGTCTCATTAGTAAGGGCACTCACACCCTTTCTCTTATCTCCTCCATTAAGAAGGTAGGGAAAGAACTGAGTTGTAAGACCAATTAGTGTTGGATTTTAGGGTTGGGTCGCCCAAAATGGGTCCATGACCCATGATCCATGACCCAACTTGATTTTGAATTAACAAGCAGTTAAATGGAAGTTAACAAGCAGTTAATGAAAAAAAATATATAAAATAATACTAATTCACTCTCTCATCTCTACCAAAGATAAAAAAGGAGGAAGAAATTTAGATTGTGAAAAAAAAAGAGGCATTTCATTGTAATTGTCGCTATTTTGATCCAGTGAAGCAAACAAGATCTCAATATTCTGCTGTATTTCTTACTCTGGTAAGTATCCATTATCTCTATAATTTATTTTCAACATTGGTATCAGAGCACTTCATGTTTGCTTTCTGGTATTGATTTAACTTCATGTTTGGATGTGTTCTAATGATGGAGTTGTCGGTGATTGTGAAATTTCGATTCCATGAATTTGTTGTTGAAGTCGAATTCTTGAAAGTTTCAGGATGCAATTGTTTCATGCAATTGTCAAATCGTTTATGTTCCATGCAGTTTTGAACTTATTGAATTGTCTGCAAGACAATTTTAAAATTGTCGAGATCAATTTTTGAAAAATGGCATCTCGGTCTTTGCTGTCAAAGTTCGGCAATGGTAAAGTTTTAACATTTTTTTAATTTTAATTATTCATACAGCATTGAATTGTGATGATGATTATAATAATCAATAAATAAAAACGAGAGGAGTATGTGTGTGCATTGTTTTGTATGGTGCCGACAGTGTACGTTTTTTTTATTGGGTTCTTCTCCCTTTCATTTCATCTGGTTCTCTTCTCTTTTCGGTTATGTATTTGGTGGGGGGCCACCCTAATGACCACAAAAAAAAAAAAAAAAAAAAAAAAAAACATCCACTCACCCAAATCAAATTTGGGTGAGAAGTAAAAAGTCCACCTCCTATCTTTGAAACTACTTTTTTTTATTATTGTTTTCCATGGCCTTCGAGTTCCGATGGGATGAGAGGCTCAACGGTTTAATTCAGCTGTTTTGATTTAATTTAAAAATAAACTAAGCGAGTTTAAGTTTAAACTAAAAGCAGTTTTTATTTAATAATAATAATAAAAATATACAAACTTTTTTATTTTTTTTGTATATTTTAGTAAATCATATGAATTTTAATTTTGGATAGATGTATCCATTTTTTCAAATATGAATTAGTATTATTTTATCAAAATAAGTGATAAAATAATATACTAATAATTGTTTAAATTAAAATTATAGTTTACAATTGATTGGATGGACATTATTTTATTGCATTCCTTCTTTGTGCAATTATTATTTTGGGTGAATTAATTGAGTTTTCCCTTTTAATATATGTCTGAAAAATAATGGTTAGACTCATTCGCACACCGGAGTCATACGGACTTATCTTGCCTTGAATTAGAAGTCATTAAATTTGTGAAGAGAGCTCAAAATCTCTCAACCCTAATCCAGTTTTTAAGGAAGACTTTTATACATCTTGTGAATTATATAATCAAGCTTCATGAAAAAAATTCCAAGTGATTTAGGCGGGGAGAATTAAGATCAGATTTTGAATTGGATGAAAGTGAAGGTTTTGAGAAATGCTTTACCAGTTACCAAAGGCATTAGATTTCTTATTAGATAAGAAAATGAAGAATAAAACGGTCTGACTTTGTTGTTCCGCAAAGAGTTGTGTTGGTCACACTTGAAAAGTCTAAATGTGAAAGAACCCAGGATTAGGGAAATTCTTACCTTAAAAATTTCATAATCTTCTGTTATTAGAAAAGAATAAGCTCAAGATTAAGTTTCCTAGAGAGCTAACAACTAGATTCATTAAGCTCACTTCCAGTTAAAGTTGGTAGTTTACATAAATATTATGAATGTTTAATAATTCATTAACTTGTAGTTGTTTGATATTTTATATATATATAAAATATAAATATTCAATTATTTCTAGTAATTTTGAGTTTGTTGTTTTCAATATTTGTGTAGTTCCTGTGAATTTTTATGATAAAATGTGTGTGCTTTAGTACATGTTTTGATAATTGTCTTGTATACCTTGCCTAATTAATTGGCTTAGTGATAGTCTCACATTAGGGATTTAGAGGATGAATGGAAACGTAGTGACCTTTTGATTCTAAAACCTATATGTGAGTTATTTCTAATGCGATTAATTGAGAGCTTAAATAGACTATAATAATGTATGGATGAAAAGACTGTCTTGTACATGCAATTTTATGTCTTACACCATAGAACTTCGTGTTTCCATGACCACAATGTCTTGCATCCAGCTCCGTGGGCTTAACAGGTGAAAAGCTAAATGAATTGTGTGTGAGATTTAGACATGAAGATTCAATATGTCTTTGGAAGAGCAAAAGCTCTTGAGGTACTCAATATTGTCTTGGATGAGCTGAGAGCGGGGGAATGCGGCTGACAAAGGGCCAGGGAGGCTTATGAAGCACAGACGAAAGAATTCTCTAGCTCGCATAACGTTGCTCAACAGTATGGAAAATGATATCATGCGAGAATTAGGAAGTTATGACTTGGCAATGGACATGTGGTCGCTTTAAAAAAGTCGTTGTTTATACATCGGTAACCAAATTCAGATCCTCACGATCAATTTGACACCTACAAGCCGTCAATGTGATCATTCGATGAAAAAAGCATTTACGTGAGATGTCAAATATGATTTGTGAGTTAAAGGACACTGGTCATGTGTTGACCGACGAGCAACAAGTCCAAGCTGTAATTCGCTCCTTGCCTCAGTCTTGGGAGCATATGAAGATGCATTTGACCCACAATGAAAATATCGAACCTTTGGATGATGTGGTGCGCCATCTTGAGCTAGAAGAAGAATTGAATCTTCCAAACTTAATACAAATGTGTATATGGGTAGATCGCATCGAAAAGCTTATGGCGAAAGCGCTAGTATCGAGTGGGTGCAGAGACCGTAGAAAGAAAGCTCATTTAAATGAAACATAGTAATGGCCAACACGGGAAGAAACGTTCTTTCCAAGAAGAAAAGCATGGCCAGATCAAATTAAACTTCAATTGTAATATAAAGGGAGCATTTTAGATTTTACTGAACTAAGAAAGATATTTGGCTATACTAAAGTTAGTGAACTTTGAGTAACTAGTTATGTTTTTCTAACAGATACATATCCTTTGTGGATTGTAGACTCAGGGGCAACGGACCATGTAGTGAAGGATAGAGAGACCTTCGTGGAATTTCGGCGAATACCACATGGAGAAAAGTGGATCTATGTGGGAAACAATGCAAGAGTTGCAGTTCAAGGAATAGGCACATGTAAGTTAGTCTTGCGAGGTGGCGAGCACTACTGTGCATGATGTTCTCTATGTCTCCACGAGATTTGCCGAAATTTAATTTGGAGTGTTGGTTCTGTTAAAACTAGGTTTTAATATGTATCTTGCTAAAACGATATTGAATTATCTCTAGGAACTACTGTTATGGATACGGTTATGTATTGAATGGTTTATTATCATGGATACTGAGATTGTGTATGCAATTGAGTTATTCATATGATAACATCTTCATAATTACGAGATCGATGTGAATTTATGGCATGCTTTCATTGCCATATTGGTGAAATCAATGAATAGATAGGCTAGTTAAACAAGAATTTCTTGCCTAATTATGACAAAGTAGATCTGTTTACTTGTGAGCACTGCCTGGCTGGTAAAAGTACCAGAAAACCATTTGGTAAAGGAACCGGAGAAGCGGACTGCCTGCAATTGGTCCATTCCGGAGCATATGTGGTCGATGAATGCTGAGGAAGCGAGGCATGGGGCTTATTGACATCACGTTCACAGGATGATTATACTACAGCAGGTATTGTCTATTTGATAAATCATAAATGAAGGCAATAAGTTACTTTAAAACTATATGAGCTTAGTTGAGAATCAATTAGATAGAAAAATTAAAGCATTAGAGGAAGCCGTCGGAGTCGTGAATATTTGTCGATCGGTTTAGACAACTATGTGATGAAAAAATTCAACATCAGTTGGCTATTCCAAGGACTCCACAACAAAATGGTGTTGCCCGAAGAAGAAATAGAACACTCCTTGAAGCTGGTTGGTCTATGATGGCACGAAGCGAATTTGTCAATCACTTTTTGGGTGATGCACTGTCTTGCCACATTTATCCTTAGTGTGCCTGTAAGTCGGTTCCTTTCTCCATATGAGTTATGGACAAACAGAAAACCTGACCTAAGTGTTTTAAGACCTTGGGGATGTGCGACATGTTCTTAATACCTCGCACCCACACTTGGTAAACTAGGCGCGGGAAAGTATCTTTATAAGATATGAACATTGAAAGGGTATGTGTTTATAGGTGAACACAATAGTGGGAGTCTCCACGAAATTTGAATGCAGATGTTACATTCTTAGAAACTAGTTTTCCTCAGCAAGGTAGTATCAATAAAGACTTGTCTTCCCCATGAGACCATGGATTTTGGTGATCGAGACTCTTCATTCGAGTGGGAGTATTTTAGGAAATATGTTTCCAACTCAGAAGTACCGAATGATAATGATCTTGATCCAAAAATAGAAGTAATCAAATAAGGAATTACTCAAACACTTAATGATCTGGGTCAGTGGGAACAGTTGAGGATAATGGGGAATTTGTTCTTCGAACCTAAATTGCAACGTAGTAGTGAACTTCAAAACGCTGTCGTCGTTTGACATTGAGGGTGGTGAAGCCTTTGTAGCCATTACAAGATGAAGATGAGCCAAGGAATGTCTGAAGGCTCTCTGGGCTCTACGATAAGAAGAGTGGACAAAGCAATGGAAAATGATCTATGTGAGATCAAATCAAGTTTAGAACTTGTTGAATCTTCGAAAGAGGCATAAGGCCATTGGGAATAAATGGGTTCTCAAAATAAAGCGTAAGGCTGATGGCAATTGATAAATATAAGGCTAGACTAGTGGCGAAGAAATTTACATACAACGGAAAGGAATAGATTATGAAACTTTTTCTCTGTTTGTGTGAGAGATTCACCTCGGTCGTTTGATACCTATCTATCGTAGCAGAGTATGGATCTTGAATTACATCAAATGGATGTAAAGACGGCATTTCTAAATGGTGATTTAGAGAGAAATCTATGCGGCGACTGTAGGTTTTTGTTAACGAAAACTTGGCCTGTGGGGTTTTGTTAACGAAGAGCGAAAGGAAGCTAAAGTTTGTAGACTTTTGAAGTCCATATATGGCCCTAAAAGCGGTCTTCAAGACAATGGTATATTCGTTTCCATAATGATCATATTAAATGGTTTTATTATGATTGTGAAAGATCATTATTATTATATATAAAGATCCATGGACAAGTTTATAATTATGTCATTATATGTTGATGATATACTTATAGCTGGTAATAGCAAGGAGTATGTAAATGAAATTAAAGGATGGTTATCATCCAATTTCGAGATGAAAGATATGGGTGAAGCTGCTTATATTCTTGGAGTTAAGATCTCCAGAGATCGTTCAAAGAAATTATTGTCTCTGTCACAAGAGTCGTACATCAATAAGATCCTTGAACGATTCCAAATGCAGCATTCCAAACCCATCGATACTCCTATTTCTAAAGGTGAAGGTCTTGAAAAGCGAAAAGTGTGCCCTAAATCCACAAGAAGAAGAGTATATGAAGAAAGTTCCTATACAAGTGCGGTTGGATCGATGTATGCCATGATGTGTACAAGGCCGATATTTGTTTCTTTGTTGGCATGGTAAGCGGAAATGTCAGTCGACTAGGACCAGTACATTGGAAGCGGTTAAAGGATACTAGGTACCTAAAAGGAACTGCTAAATTCATTGTGTATTCTGAAAGGAAATGATACGCAATTAAAGGCTGCGATGCTGATTGGGAGGAGACTTAGATGAGGAGAAAGTCTACCTCACAGGTACATCTTAGCACTCACGCGATGGCGCTATATCATGGGTAATGAAGCAATCCTGCATAGCCTTGTCCCATGATGGAAGCTAATTGTAGCTTTCCCGATCACGATGCAAAAAAACATTGTAGTAAAAGTTTTTGATCACTTGGGAAGTAATGCTAAAAGCTGATTCGGTCTTAGTGAAGGCATGATAGTCGGCGGCAATAGCATACACAAAGACCCTAAGTAGCCATAGCAAGCCAAACACATAGATATAAAGTATAACTTTGTAAGGAGACATGGTTGCACACAAAAGGTGAACATGAAGTATATCCTACGCGTGAAATGGTTATGATCCTTGACAAAGCGGGTTCTGAAGTGTGTTATAAAGCATGTGTAAATCTCAGGATGCGTAGAATATGAGGAATATTAACTATACTTATTGTAATGTTTTTCCCAACAATGTTCATATTTGTATTAATGTTCAAATAATAAATATGTTTGTTACAAAGCCTACATATGTGTGAGTGTTTATTTTAGTAATACACTCTCGATTTGTGAGAAAAGTATGTCGGACGAGATAAAGAGATTAGCTCTCTCGCACGAATTGTCGCCTCTCACATTAATTTTTAGTAGTTGATGAGAGATGAGACAATTTTAAGCTTATTATCTAAGTGATGTCGAGGCCAAGCTTAAAATATGAATGTCACCTTGTTAACAAACAGATGAATCTTATTAAAGATTGTAAGTGATTTATAAAAAAAAATAAAATTCACTTTATTTGTCTATGTTACGCGATTTGAGTTCTAATGAACATGAAAGAAGTGGAGCAGAGAACTCAGTTAGACATTAGAATGTGCGAACCATTATCATAATGCGGTGATGGCCACGATACATAAAGACATACACTCCATGGGAAAGGAGAAAATACCGTAGCACGTGTTTCATACCATGTGTGCAAATTATGACCAATATAGGTAATCAAAGCTCAGATCTCAGCTTTGATGTGTGAGACCTTTAAGGAATAAGAGCCTTATATTTATACCCTTATGACTCTATTCTAATTCTTGAGACTTAATTTAATACTTGCTATTTTAGAGTGTTACCAAAGGACTATGAAAGATTAAGTCTAACTGGGCACTACTGGAAAAGCAAATTAAATTAAAGTTAAGAGATTTGAGAGAAGAGGAAGATCATTAAACGTATCACATTTTGTTTGTATTCATTCCAAGATACCACCATAGAGGCCTATAATTGTGAATACAAGATATGATATATAAGATTGAGATCAAGTTTGAGATTTGACGTGATAAAATGGATCTAGGTACGTATACTTAAGTCTACTCATGATCTTTTGTTTGTCGAGAAGCTATATATTCCTAACAGATGTATAGCAAAGAGCTCTCGAAGTATGCTAGTCACACGATCTATTTTTCTAGTATGAATTGGTAGAGAGTATAAGAGATGATGTTCTCTTATAAGATATTGAGAGAGAGCATGGATCCCATTTCGTGCGAGTGGGAGATGTTGGATTTTAGGGTTGGGTCGCCCAAAATGGGTCCATGACCCATGATCCAAGACCCAACTTGATTTTGAATTAACAAGCAGTTAAATGGAAGCACCAAGCAAAGCACGAAAAATTATATATATACAATACTAATCTACCTCTCTCATCTCTACTAAAGATAAAAGGAGGAAGAAATTTAGATTGTGAAAAAAGGTATTTCATTGTAATTGTCGTTATTTTGATCCAGTGAAGCAAACAAGATCTCAATATCCTGCTGTATTTCTTACTCTGGTAAGTATCCATTATCTCTATAATTTATTTTCAACAAATAGTATTCTAGATGGTTTACAAATTTGATCACTAATTCTTCTTTTCTTTTCTTCATTGGTCGTAAACAAAGTTGATGTATTTGGTCTCTATCATTTATGTTTCTAAACTCGATCCAAAGCTGACACCATGGGAATATTCTATGGAAAGCCAATTGATAAAGCCGAGTATGAGAAAGCCATAAAAGCTTCAGCCTGTATAAGGACATAATGCAACCATCGAACTTTATGTCTGGGTTTGATCTCGTAGATTACTAACTTTAACATGACAAGCCCGACCGGCACTCTAGGATCGCAAATGGAAATTTTAATGTATGTAGTCCATGTCAGCCTATTATAATTAGAGTAAAGCCCGGTGTCTTGAAATTTATTGATAATCTAACAACTTAGTGGCATGCTATCGCCGTGACCGTGTCGCCTAAGAGCCGCCAGGTTGCTTCGCACTCCAGTTCACTCATCAAACATTTAAATAAGAGCTGCTTCCTAATTGTATTCTCAACTCAAAAACTTCCTCGAACATTCATTCCTCGAGCTTTATACAATTACAAGTAGTAGAAATTTAGGTTGTAATTTTAATATATTCTAATTTAATTAAGGTTATTCACTAACCGACATACTCGATTTGTGTTTCGTGAATAATGGAATCACAAGGCAAGTGAAATTGTGAGTGCTTAAAATACCTTGTTATATGCAATTATCCTATAATTTGGTAGACATAGCACTTAAGCAAAGGTTCTTCTCAGTTATTAATGCTTCTTCATGACAACTGAAAGCTCATTTTTTCCCGGTTCATCCTCCCTAAAGTCTCTAGTTTGTCACGCTTTCTATGAAGTTAATGCTATACACCATATCTCTCTTTGACATAATTGGAAAAGAAGATAGCAAAGATAAAACATCTTCAAGAATAAAATCAGCCAAACCTCTTCCCCCATCATTCTAATTCGTCAAGCACTTATTTGCTCATTTTGATGGTTTATGAACACGAGAACGAAGTCCCCAAGATTTAAGAAGAAGAAGAGGAACAATAACAACACAAAACATACCTTATTCTTGGACAGGGGAGGCATCATCATTATCGTGAGTGATCAGATTTGGAGAGGTGGACCAGCAAAGATGGTAAGGCCTGAACGAGACATTGTCGCATGTCAATTAGGTGGTCGCATATTCGAGCCTCCTCGTGAAACTTCCTGGGTCCACCACAGGCGCCCGCCCACGACGCTGCCATTGTCCCCTGCAATCAAAATCAAATGAAGCACCCAATAGAGAAAGTTTAATGCGCTACCCAGAAAGTGAAACCCCATTAGATCGATTTTGGGTGTGATTGAATAGTACCTGTTATTCCATGTGTACCCTCCGAGTATCCCTTCTACCATAGATGGCAGGGACTGGACATGTGCCATTCGCCATCCTAAGATGATTATTCCATGTGTTAATCTGGTTGAATACAAAATATCGAAATAGAAATAGAATCGCTTAGGTTGGTGCACCAATTGAATTTATGATGCTGTTGGCTAGGAGAATGTCACGGCTGATACATTAATCGCTTCGTTGGTGCACTTTTTATTTACTCTAAATCGCTTTTGGTTTGACATTATGCAGATTCGTAAGAAAAGACGGGAGATTTAGTGGGATGTAGACCTGTGCTTCACTCGCGAACATTCGGCCAGGATGCATTCAGATCCTCTTCTTGTTGGCACTATTTGGTTTATTCAATGCAACATCATACGACAAATTTCAAGTTTAGGTGTAGCTCTCGAAAGCAAAAACAATATTAGACCGCCAAGAGCCAATTACTTTGTTTTCAATGCTATTCATTTTCGTTGATGTAGTTTTTCTCGGATATTTTGTAAATCCGATATTTTGGTTGGAATACTTGTTTTCAATGATATCTCACTGCTTTCTTTGTTACCATGGGGTCAATCCAAACTTTAAATTAATTTTAAAATAAAACGTTTCCGATAAATCCAAAGATGTTTTTCGTCACCAACATCCTCTATGCTTGGATAACTCTTTAGTCAGCGCCAAAAAAGTCCCCATCCATAGTCACCATTTTAGTTGCAGCCACAAAATAATCCCATCTATAGCCATCCTTTTAGTTGCGTCCAAAAAATTACCCCATCCATAACCATTCTTTTAGTTTTTCCCATCTTTTAGTTGCAGCCAAAAAATATCCTCATCCATAGCCACTCTTTTAGTTACGGCTAGAAAATAACCCCATCTAAAGCCACCCTTTAGTTGCTGGGCCAAAAATGCCCCCATCCATAGTCATTCTTTAGTCATAAAAAATAACCCCATCCAGCCACCTTTTAGTCATGTACCCAAAAAATAACCCCATCCAAAGCCACCTTTAGTTGCACCAAAATATCCCCATCCATAGCCACTCTTTAGTTGCGTATAGAAAATAACCCCATCCAAAGCCACCGAAGGCGCTGCAACGCCCCCATCCATAGCCACTTTAGTTGCGCCAAAATAACCCCATCCAAAACCATCCTTTAGTTGTAGCCAAAAAATATCCTCATCCATAGCCATTACTCTTTTAGTCATAATAGAAAAATAACCCCATCCAAAGCCACCCTTTTAGTCATGTCAAAATGCCCCATCCATAGCCACTTTAGTTATGCAAAATAACCCCATCCATAGTCATCTCTTTTAGTTGCGGCTAGAAAACACCTCCATCCATAGGCCAAACCACCTTTTAGTAGGGCCAAGACTAAAATCAGAATCTATAACTTTTAGTTATGCCCTTATAGCCACGCGCTTTCACAGTAAACCCATTTTCTTCGCATCTATATCATATGGTCAAGGCTGTCTATTTCTCTTCTTTGGTCGCCTGCACCCCAACTAAAAGCTCACTTCCTTGTAGTGGACGAAGAACCTGGGCATTGAGTTGAAATTTGAAGTTGGATAAAGGGGTTCAAGATCACATAGATTCAATTTCGAGAGATAGAATCAACTAAATTCCATGTCGAGATAGCCATGCAGTTATAATTTTCTTCGTGGTGGAGACTTGATCAAACTACTAATCCTTGACCCACCGAATGGATAATTTGATTTGTGGAGGTTGGTTCGAATCAAAATCTATCAAACAAAGAGTGATAAGCACAAAATCAGTGCTGAATGTTAAATATCTATGTAGTTACAAATAAACTAGTTTTTATGAGCACATTCTATACCGCAATATTGAATGCGGTTTTTAAAACAGAACATATTTAGTTAGATTAATATATATATATATATATATATAGCATATATATATATATATATATATATATATATATATATATATATATATATATATATATATATATATACTTGTTATCCTTAAAGTTTTTAGACTTTTGATTATGTGTTTCTACCTATTTTTTCAAAAAAAAAAATATTTTTCAAAGAGGAACCCTTGGGGCAATGAGATTCTAATTTATATTCCAAGTATTTTAATAAAAATAATTTTAACTATGGTAATAAATAAATGTCTACAACCTATTATTCATACACTACTACAAAAATGTTGGTTCATGACGCTTCGTACAATGACACTTGCAAAAAAATGTCATTATCTAATTATGATTAAATGTATAATGACACTTAGTTTAAAGAGTCATTGTCTTGTGGAATTTTTATATTATGATGACGCTTTTTATAGGTGTCATGGTTTGAAGTTTTTTATTAAGCTATAAAATGACTTGTAGACTCAATCTTGATGCTTCTACAATGTCATAGAAAAAAATTATAAAATTTCCCTAAATCGTCATCATCTATAAGGTATAAATAACATTGTTCTTTCCATTAAAATCTAAAACCCTATCTGGAGTATCCCTTTCCAAACCCGATAACCTCAAACCTCACATTTGAAGCCTGGCCCATGGGGTATTTTTAGAGAAGAAATTCAGGATGCTTGTATATGATAGAGAGAGGACTATATGAGAGATCAAGAATCAGATTTGTAGGGGAGAAGGCAAGGCAGTGGTTCATGATGAGGAACCCTCTTGAGAAATTTGGTGTGTAGGGTTGATAAACAGAGTGATTCTAGTTCCAAAGAATCGACTGAGATTGGTGATTTTGGTGATTCTACGAGCAGTCATTGTCTTCTTTAACAATGTTGAAGGTCCCGAGCCTAACACGAACCCCCCTTAACGGGATTGTGAATCTCAACGTGGCCCTCTTCCCCTAAGGACACTGCCGGATCCCCCTGTACAAATTCTTCCTCACCCTCTTAGCAAGCTTCGTTTCTTACCCATCACCTATTTCTAAAATATCCACTCAACCCAAAATCAATGCAATAGCTACGCTTTCCCTTTATAGTTACCGGTTTGTTTTTTTAAATTTCATGTTAGTATTCAAACCATACAAGAACTATGGCGAGCAAGAAATGTGGATTGCCGTGAGAAAAAACATTTCATGTTCGTTCTGTTCCTTCACGACCACTTCACAAATTGGCTCAAAAGGGAATTGATTCTCTTCAACTTCTCCCTTCGCAGCTCTAATCTCCCTCCATTCAATGTTGAGCCCTCACCTCGGTTTGAATATGCATGTTACTTGAAATGGACCTTTCTCAAAAAATTTGACTTTTTTGTCCGAAAATTACTTGTTTGTAATGAAAATTACTTGGTTTCATAAATTTCAGAATGATGAATGCCCACCGTGGCAATTGAAGGAAAATGGGTGCATCTCAATTTTTTTGAGGATTTATGATTTACTTGGTTTTGATTTAAAATTTGTGTAGATTCTGTTGATGTGAATTTCATTTGCATGTAAGAAGTTGAAATGGGTTCATCTAAATTTTGCTAGAGCTTATTTCTTGATCTCAGAACTTGCTTGCCTTTTACTTATACAAATTATCAAGTATAAGAGTATGGTGTGGAACAAGAACTTAAAAAAAAAAAAAAAAAAAATGGCTTTAGTAGTTTATGATATAAATGCTTATTCTTATCTACTCATTGAGTTGCATCCAAGAAGCTTCGTGTTTAAACAGAGGCACTTTGTTTTTAGCAAACGTAATATTGTTGCATTTTTCTATTCAAATGTTTTTGTTCTTTGATATTTTACATTATTAGTAGAATTTAAGTCCTCAATTGCAGCTGAGATAATTCCGGTAGTGGAAATATTTAGAAGCCTTTGGGAAGGAAATGCATTAGAAGGATAGAAATACCTGATGGCATGAAAGGGATACCTAATGTTACGATTCCGGTCTTTCAGGGTGAACGACGGCTACTTGGAATGCCGAAAAAGCTCCAGAGTCCTTCCCAACTATAAAAGCCTACTCCAACAATCCCACCACCATCAATAACCACTAGTTTATTAAGATATAATCCCTACCAATGAACGGTTTTAATTGAAGATGCCATTACATATCCCTCTATTTCTCCTTTTCCCACGGTAATATGATAGTTTGTCCTGACCATTTCGTGCACATACCTAGAGATTGAAACCAGGCATACCACAGAAAAAAAATTAATTATTTTCAAAGGAAAAATTCAGTATGAAAAACGAGACAATAGATATACAATCAGATTGGTGACACTTTTCTTGCACATACCTAACAGGATTGACACCAAAGGCATACCTAAGAAAATAAATAAATTATTTTCAAAGGACATATTAAGTATGAAAAACGAGACAATGAGGCAATAGATACTGTCGGATTGGTGACAATACCATGCTCTTTATGATTATTATAAACATAATAAAGATCTTTTCCTGAGTTTCATAATTAGGCAGATTATTATGCAGATTGCTTTTACTCCCTCAACTTGCCATGTATATGCATAAATACTATGATTAGGCAAATTGTTTTGTGATTTGTCGACCTCTTTACCCACATCTGATATACCCGAGTTTGTATATTGAAATGTTAGATTTCTCGATTTCTGGCTTCAGGTGTCAACGGCATCTCTAACTGAAATTTCTTTCCAGTGGATTGTTTCATCATTTACAATGATTTCAAATGTGCATTACCTACAGAAGTATATATTCAAAAAAAGCAATGGTAAGATATTAGAAGGTTTCTAGAAACATATTTGGGAAATAAAGTGAAGGTTTCTGGAAACATATTTGAGAAATAAAGTAATTGATGTATTATTTTTTAACAGATAGGAATGGACAACACAAATATGTATGCATACACTTCTAGAATCGTGCTCATGTTTTGCATCCCACCAGTAGTACTGGTATGGTTTCTTATCATAGAGACTAGGGGAAGTTATGAAATTCCCCATTTCTTTGTCTGAAATTTTGATTATTTGGTTTTAGATTGAGGGTCCCTAGTCAATGTAGTAGGGTTTCAAGGATAACATGGTCTAATAAAATTCTTCTCTGATTTATTTTGGATTGGAATGCATCATATCCACCACAATCCCGGTAGCACCATGCCCCTCATCTATCAGCTCATCTTCTCCTATTTGTCTTTGTTTTTAAATAAATATGGTCTTCTAATTCTTGTAGTTCTTTTGGAGGTTAATTCTGTTATTCTAATTCTTTTGGAGAAGTTATATTAATTTCTTGTTCTATTATTCATCAATTCCTATATTTTCTTCTTCATCTTATATATATCTATCCTATGGTACTTCTAATACTTTTCTATTTTTTATCATATAAACCTAACAAATACTTTTCCTTTACTGTCTTTATACATTATTGTCTCTTCTGTAATTACTAAGATTGTTTCTTGTTTCTGGAATAAGAAGATTCCATTCCTAAATCCAGCTAAGTCTTATGAGCTAAAGCTCTGGATTTAATAATCCTAGCTCCTCTCTTGATCCTATAAGTTCAACTACTTTGTCTATTTAATGTTCTGGTTTGTCTGACTAGTTGTCATTAGCTTTCCTAAAAAGGCTTTACATACTAATAGATTTTCTCCTTTAAATTCTTTATATCCTTTGGTTTGTATTCCTATTTTAACATTATTTAAGAAGTCTTTATGCTTAAGGATTAGTCTGGGCTGCAATATACTAATCCTAGATTTCTGTTCATATATATTTCTATGAGTCCACTTGCTCATGGAATTTTCTCAAGGGTGAGACCAGCTCCTGTTATCTATAACTGAAACTATTTCAAGGACTTCTAAAGTAATCTTAATTATTTTTATATTCATAACTTTCTAGTATACTTTTGATCTAATATTACTTTGCCAGTTTCTCATAAAAGTTCTTCTAATTCTTTTGAGATTTTTCTCTATTCCAAATCTGCCTTTTTAGATTCTATTTCCATGGATCTATGTTCTTACCCTGTATCTTAAGATTTTTAATAATTTTATTTTTAGTTGCATGATATTATTTGTTCTTTTGATAAAGGTCGAGATTATTACTAATTTTCTTAAGTTCTTTATATTTAATGATATTGGTTTCATAAATTGATTGTTCTAAATTTCTATTTAACTTTCTGTGTTTTCTAGGTTTTCAACTAAAGAGATATTGAGATCTATTAGAAGTTCATTTAATATTTTTGAATTATTTGTGGAAACTATGTCTAAAGTTCTATAAAATCTACAAATGAATTTGTGCTTGTCTAAGAAGATATTATGTTCTTTTCAGTGAATATCTAAAGGAATTATATTTCTAGAGAATTGTCTAATTTCTAAATCTAAGAGAGGGTCTACCATTCTCTTAATGGGTTTTATTACGAATATAGGCTCTGGTAGAAGAATGAGAGGGGTCACTGCCAGGTTATGGAAGTATGTACAGGAATAGATTGACAGTTCTAATGGTTAAATAAATTATATATAGATAAACTGGTTCTAATTATATATAAATAAAAGGATGTTTGTAATTCTAAAGACGTAATGATAAAAAAAAATGCCTTAAATAATGGAATAGTAATGTCTAAGACTAATAATCTCTTTTTATTTTATGTTCTAACTATATTTTCTAGTTTTTGTCTAAAATATGGATTATGAATATAGTTTCTATTTAGTCTTCCTACAGGATTTTAAGTATCTTGGAAATTAAGAATTATTTATAAGTTCTTTACTTTGGTCAGGTTAAATGAATAATAACCTTTTATAAAATCGGACTCTATTCCTTGAATGGAGTCTAATACTTCTATCCACCAAGTGTGTAGGAGTCTTGTTGTTCTTCCTTTGAAAATAACATAATGCAGGTATGGTGATACATCGAATTAAGTAGTTCAAAAAAAATTGATTAAAATTTAGTGATATATGCTCCCGAATTTTTGCTAATGTGGGTATGGTGGCAGTTTATATGATTTTATGCTACCTAGTATCATTTAAGTTTTGTTTTTATTTTATTTTGTTAACTTCTATTCACTTTGCATTATATCGTATTAATACTTTGTTATTGGATTCGAACTTGGGATCTCATGACCCATTCCACCTCTTTACCTTGGGCCAGAGTGAGCGATGTTTTATATGGTTGGTAAGTTTGTTCTGGATGGTGCTCGGCCAGATCACTCCAGCCTCGATGTGAGGTTTGTTCAGTTTGCCTCGTAATCCCATGGGATAAAACAAGGACGTTGTGTCTGCATGTGGGGTAGTGTTTATCACATCTTACATCAAATAAGGGAGAAAGTTCTCGGTATTATAAAGGTATGGGCTCCTCTCAACCTAGGAGACGCGTTTTAAAGCCACGAGGGCCTCTTGGGCTTAAAGTAAACAATAGCTATATGGTTGGGTCGGGTCGTTACAAATGGTATCAGAGTTGATCCTCAGCTGGGTTTACTGATGTTCTTTTTGCGTCCATAACAGCTAGCCACCAAGCAATGTGAGGGCATTGATATCAGTCTTCAGCTAGTATGCTTGTTTTTTAAAACTCTTATAGCAAGGAGTTATTGCTTCCTTCTACTCTTGTTCTTTTCATCCTTTAACATGCTGGTAAATATAATTTTTATACTTCAGTTGTCTACTCCTTTTTTTAGATGCTTCTAGATAAATTTTTGTTTATCTATTAAAAGTGTGTCAATTGTCAACACATAATAAAACCCTTGTTCTTATCTACTTGGTACAACCATATAGATTTTAATTTTTTATTTTTTTGTTGAATATTATTAAATATATGAGGATGTTGAGTAATTTTCTATTGCTTCATGTTGCAGTTCATGAGAGGCTACTTTAGTTCAATGATGACTTTGTTTGGCCAATTGATTCCACCATTCATGGCCGCTTCATCATTGATGTTGAATTTCCGAACTTGAAGTTATACTCATTGAATGTGACTTGCTAAAAGAAGAAAATTCATTATATCAAAAGGGGGTGATACCGAGAACCATGATTATTATATCAACAAAGTCGTTGGAGGTGGAAATTATTCTTTGTAAAATATAGCTTTTGGTAGTTGTTGCCTTAATACTCGTTCTTTAATTTGTTTGAAATGATTAAAAATTGTTATTGAAATATCTTGATACAATGAACAAATTTGTATGTAATTATTATATTTAAGTACTTACATTGATGATTTGAATTATGTTATTATACATTAATATTTGAAATGATAAGATCAATGATTTAATTTAATTTTGAGGCTTTATTTTTATTTAATTATCACGGAAATTATAATTTAATAACAAAATAAAAATATTATTTTAATATAAAATGTTTGAAGATGATGCTTCTTAAACATCATTATTGAATTAACACATATAATGACGATGTGGTGACACTTTAAATAAGCGTCATCTATCACATTTCATAGCATTAAAACGTCATTTATTAGGCATTTTCCTTGTAGTGATAAATAACATCCTTATGATGAAAAATCCAACATATGTATCAGTATTTAGAGTACATGAAACAAAATGATTTTAGGATGCAATGTCAACATGAAACTATCATTAATGATTAAATTAGAACTTTCAAATTCCACAAAATTCAAGTTGGAAAAATAATACGTTATACAAATTTGATAAGTGGTGAAAATAAGGTCAAACACATTTGATAGATGGTGAAATTAAGAAGGTTATAAAATTTAGTATTACAAATAAAATTAAATATTCTCATTTCATTTAAAATAAAATTAATAATAAACATTTTCTCGTAATTTCATTAAAGAAGGATGCAAGTTGTTAAAATGAAGGAATCAAAATTTTTAATTAGCAACTAAAGCTTGAGGATTCTCAATTTAGATTTTATTTGAAAATAAACCATTATATGGTTTTGGTGGTCGGCCTTCACAATAAAGAAAACATTTTCCTCGTTTAGACACAAAACACAATATTTGTCATTCAAAGGATACACACCCACTAATAAACATGGTGATAACTATAGAAAGCTAAAATTAATACATAAGTAGGCTTGGAGAGCCGGTACTAGAGTAATACAAGATGGGAGTTGATCATGATAATTAGGATTAATGACCACCCCCCCTTATTATGTAGGTGTAGGCTCGTTGCAGCAGTTATTTATGATCAAGCAAAACGACTGATTATGCCTCGACTTTATAGTTAAGGCTAGCAACGAAATTTATAAGATTCTTCAACTCATTCTGGTCGATTTGGCCATCTCGATCGGCATCGGCTTTGCGCATAGCTTGCCAAGTCCTAAAACCAGGAAAATAGGCCTTAAGATATTCGAAGATCTTCTTCACCTCTGCTTTGCTCAGAAAGTTGTCGCCGTTCAAGTCAAACCGTTTGAATATTTCCTGCAGCTGTTCCTTTGTGTACGGAACACCGTCCCCCTTGGTGTAACCGCCGCCGAAAATGTTGTCATGAATCATGTTTTCTAGGAGGGTTTAATAATTAGTACAGCTAGTTCGCCACCAGGAGTTTTATGAGGAGGAAACCAAGTACATGCATGTGTATATATATGCAATATAGTATACATGCACCTCGCTTCTGGTCCTTCCACTTGTCCGATGCTGCATGTGCATGTGGACCCTTTTTATGATTCCAACTTATCTTTTTTTTTTTTTTTGAAAGATTCCAACTTATCTTTTATAGTACTAACTGTCTTCCTGTTTAAGGGTTCCAAGCATTTTTTTCGAAACCGATTATTCAATTTTTAGGTGGAACCCCTTTTTATGATTGTTCTCTTTATCATTGAACGAGCATAGATTCTTGACTATTGTTGAGAGATAGAGAATCAGCCAAATTCCATGACCCACGACGTAGCCTGTGGTGGCCATAATTAAATAGAAAGTCAGATCAGTTGGTTTGGAATGATCGATCAGAATCCATCAAACATAAAGTGATGGGCACAAATATCACATGGTCCAATGTTTATGATGCCCAATGTAATCTATTGCTCTCAAATAATTAACCGCTACCGTACGGATTAGATTTTTTACAACAAATTTTCAAAATTTCAAAATTTTATTTATTTTATTTACATAAAATATGCGCTATGAATTTTAATGTAACTACATTTAAACCAAATTTAATAACCATTTTTTATAAGCAGATATTTTTTTTCAACATTGGGATTTGAATCTTAAACATCCAACAACCTTTTCCCATCAATTTTATCATTAGTATAACTCAGGCTTAATAAGTATTTTTAAAATTTCTAACTATATAATTTTCAGAACAACCTTTCAATAAATAATAAAAATTTTAAACAAATATAAATGTAACATTGCTCTTCTAACTATTTATAAATGTAATTCATATGCATATAAATCTACACTCTTAAATCTAAATTCACAACAAATAATAATCCTTTATCACATTTCTAGTTGTTGCTTGATATTACAATCAAATTGAACTTAAAATTGTTCAAAATCTTCAAAGGATAATCGAATTCATGTTAATTCATTTTTCAGCATTCAACATGTAAGTTTCAGTATGAAATTAAGATCAACAAAAGGAAATAAACAAATGAGAAGAATGAGAGACATAATAATATCAATTTTTTACATGAAAAATCTCTCAATTAATCAAAATCATGAGCCTACCAACAAAAATAAGCTTCAATTATATTAAAAGTCTTGATCTTTATTAAGCAAGTGGTTCGAGGAAAGACTTGAAAAACATGAGGTAGAAGACATATATAAGAAGTTTTATATAAAATTTTCAACCTAGTTAAACACTTATAGCCTCTTTGAAAAGTATAATTTTGAAATCCAAAATAAAAGATTATATGTTTGATAGGTTCTTAATATTGTTAAACCGCACTTCACCCTATTTGTGCTATGGAAGGTGTCATGATGAATACAAAATAAATTCCTAATAATTTTGATATTACAATGACTTGAGATAAATAAATCTATTTCTGTAATGACTTAACATTTAAAAAAACACTAATACATATCTTTTGTGGCCATTCGCACCAGTGCATCAATTTACCGACCCTTGGGACTTAGATTAGGTCGGATATGGATATGTCTTCCAACTTTTTCACCTTTATAACTTTATTCGTATACACACCCATACGCATCTTTTTTACAGAAAAGGAATTCAAAGATGTGAAAATTTTGTGGGGCCTTATCCATTCACTGAGTTTATATATATATATATATATATATATATATATATATATATATATAAAGCTTCTATAACCACCTGTTATAGAGTAACTGATTATTAATTATTGTTCGATAAAATGATTTATTAGAAGTAATTTATTGAAGGTTAATTTATCAATATAGACATTATAGAGTGATATAAAAATAATGCTTATATATATAAAAAAAAATGACCACAAATAAATTACAATAATATGAAATTATAAAAATTATAACCATAAACAAATGAAATATATATAATGTTATTTGAATTATCATTTTTTATTTATTTAAAATACTGAGATAAAAAATAAAAAAAATGAGGGTGTTAAAAGAACTTTTAATTAAAAAAATTATTAAGTTACATGTTTTTTAAATCTTTAATATTATTCATTTTTTAAAATAGATAATGCTTTAATTCGAAAATATGGATAGTCTTTTAGGTTCGATAGGGTTTTGGAAAATAGCGCGAGACCCACTCGCTAGATTAAGGGAGAAAGCGGAGGCGATCCATTGAGCAAGCCCGGCAGGTATTGATTGCTTGACTACGGCCCGGGTTGAGGGAGCCCCAGATCGCTTAGAGGATGGCTTTAGCGACCATGATCCTGAAGCCAAACCAAGGTAGGCAGGGCAATTATGGGAGGCTCTCGTAAGACGAAAATAGAATAGCTCACTGTAGTATATTGCACCTTGATTCGACCAAATCTTGCCAATAAGAAAGAGAAAATAATAACAGATCATCGCCAGTTGAATCTCCCCCGATAAGGAAGGAGGACTATCTCGAGCAAGCGGCTCTGCCCATGTCTATCGAATCCGATACGGACTAAAATAAAAATATCCCATCAATGGGAAAGACTCTAGTACCATCCATTAAAATTTGAACATCTCTTATAAATATAAGACCACCCCATCGGTGAAAGATGCATGATTCTACTTATGCGCTCGCCTCTAAAGCGTCTCTTTTCTAGGAAAAACTAACTTAGGCATCGGGCGGCCATGGGCACGACCTCGCGACCCCCTTTTCTTTGCTTTGCGCGGAGGAGGGATTCACGTCACGGGCCGCGGTCGGCGGCGTCTGCGTGATCACCTCGGCCCGCGCAATCCAGGCCTTTTTGCATCGGCCGCCGAAGCGATCAAGGTCGGCCGCGACCCCATCGCGCAAGCCCGGTTAGGTTGGCAGCATCATCGATTTGGCGCCGTGCGTAGGGCAACCCGGTTCCTTTATAAATATAGCGATTTCTCGATTCACGTGGTATCGACAAGAACCTGGCGAGATGCGCCAATCCACCCAGGATGGGATCCAGAGCGATGCGAGATAGCGGACCTCACAGGGCGATGGAAACCAATGCAAACGTCTGAAGCGAAGTGGAAGCACTTCATCGCCGTCCAATCAGCGTCGTGAAGAGTGGAACCTTGCAGGCGGTTACAACATCCGCGGGAGATCACAGCGACGTGAAGGCCATGACCTTCCTCCCCACGGCGGCTTCGATGCGCGACATTCCGTGTGAAATGACGAGTTGGCCGATCGGGGGCGCGGACCCGGTGGCCTGCGGAGGAGGAAAGCGAAGCAATACCGAGGTCGCGAGCGAAGCCTTTACATCACCACCGGCCCGGGGAAGCGGGAAGCGGTCATGGGAGCGAGGTTTGAGTCTTCAACGGGGCTTCGGTCGTGTGAAGGAGGTGGTTAGGGGTTGGCGCCTCGGGCGCCATGGATGCAGCGGTACAATAAGCTGAATCACCCTTCATCGTCGGGTGTTCGTTATCGCTCAGTAAGGTCGAATGCCCGCAGTGGAAACCGATGGAGCCAAAGATCCCGTCGACCATCTCAATACTTACAAGAACCAAATGGAGTTGCATGGGTATCAAGATCCTGTACGGTGTAGGGCTTTCGCCACTACACTGAAAGGCCCAGCCTTGGCCTGGTTTAATAGAATTCCCCCTTCATCGATTTCTTCATTCAGGGAACTATCCATTGCGTTCGTCTCCCACTTAAGTCGAGACGAGACGTGTGAAGCTAGAGTTACCATCTGTGGCGGCCGTCAAGCGAGGGCTCGCGGGGAAAGCACGAAGTCATACGTCACGAAGATTGGCCAGAGTCCACGAAGATAGGCGTGCCGATGAAAAATTCACCATCCATTTATTCATTGCAGGATTAGGGGTGCAGTCAAAGGATCTCATGTTTTCCATCTCGAGAACCTAGCGAAGCATGTAGAGTACTTACTTGAATGGAGAAATATATAAGCAGCGAGAAGCCCTCGTATCGAAGAAACTCTCTTCCACTTGTAAAAGAGAGAAATACGACGGATAAGCGGTGAGAATGAAGCCTAAAGACAAGGCGACGAGACAAATCCTGCGAAGAGATCGAGAGCGATCCCCCAAAGGAGAGTCTCGAGGAGATCGTTTGGGCCCACCGCCCAATCTGAAAGATGGCGGCGTTTACTGCCGGCGGCCGGCTCCTCTAGCGGCCTCGGTGTCGCGAGGTCTTGCAGTGCGAACAAGGTTCACGAGATGGCCAACTTCGGATGAAATCCAGTCCAGCTACAAGGGACAACACGAATATTGCGGGAGTTCCATAGAGACTATAGGCGCCGATACGAACAATTGTATACAACTAAAGAGAAATAGAATACTTAATACAGCGCGTTGGATACCTCGGCGTTTCATATCTCGAGAATCGAAGCGGAAGTCAAGCCCTGAAAGTCGGGCCCATAATCGAGACCAGGCCTGACTCAACCTTGGCCTTCGTGACGGCTGACTTCGGCGCAGCCTTGGAGAAATCCGCGTGATCTGGGAGGATTAGTAGGAGGAGGAGAATCTAGTTACGCCGGAAGGCCCACTGCGTGGCATCAGATCAACGGGAATCAAGAATACAAGCGATATATAAAGCGCATGTTTCGATACCATCACGTTCTCGACTTCGGACACGGAAGGATGTCGACATCCCATGTGACCATTGGTGGTTGTGCGATCGTGGCCAACCTAGCAGTCCATGCGGTTTTGTCGATAGCGGGAGTTAAGTTGACATCATCTTGCGGCGTGCGACAAAATGGGCATTGGGAGAAAAGCCCAGAACCGTCGATACGCATCTGCGGGATTTCGGGAGAAAAGGTATTCTGGGTTGAACCGATTCAAGCTGGTGCTCACCGGCGAGCCCCTTGCGAGGCGGCGACCGCGGCAGGTTCCTTATCGTGGACGCCCGATGCGACATAACGTATTTGCTAAATGCAATTAAAGTCATTCCCTCAGCATATCACATGATAATCAAATTCCCAACCTTACATGGAGTGGGGATGGTTCGAGGAGATCAGCGGGTGGCTAGGAACTGACCTCCATGAAACAAGAAGCGTCGACAAACGTGAATGGAGGTGAGCTTGACATGCGCGGCGAGGTGCTTTCGCCCAGGCAGAGCCCACTCGGAGGAACTAGAACAGGTGTCACTGGGTGACGACCCGGAACATCTTGCCTACATCGGCTCCAAACTGACGGAAGACCTCGAAAGCCTCCTCGCTCGGTTTTAAGACATAATGAGAGCGTTTCGCGGAGCAAGCGAGACATGGGGGAATCGGCCACTACGTGTCCTCATAGATTGAACGCAATCCAGTCCTTCAAGCCAGTCAAACAAGCGCGAGGAGCTTAGTGAGAAGGCGAAAGCCATCGAGGAGGTCGAACTTCTCAATGAAGCGATTAGAGAGGTAAGAATATCAGTGGTTGGCTAATGTTGTACTGTTCAGCGGAAATGGCAGTGGCGGAGTCTGTATCGACTTCAACGGCATAAATAAAGCGTGCCGAAGGGCTGACTTCCCCGCGCCAGGATCGACCTCATTGTGGGCGCCACGCGGGCCACGAACTTCGATATTATGGATGCATTTCGGGATACAATCGGTCGGTATGGACAGGCGATCGAGAAAAGACCTTTTCGTCGCGGCTCGAACTTATTGTTATCGTGTGATGCCATTCGGACTCAAGAACGCGGGAGCGACCTACCAGAGGTTAGTGATCGAATGTTCGAGAAGCAGATAGGCGGAACTATGGAGGTATACGTAGACGGCATGCTAGTAAAATCCACCTGACCAATCTCATCGCTCATCTCAGAGGCATTCGGATCCTAGGAATTACAACATGGCTGAACTGACCAAATGTGCCTTCGAGCGTGTCGGTAGGGAAATTCCCAGGCTTCATAGTCAACCCTTGGGAGTGAGGCAAATCCGGACAAAATAAAGTGTGCCGACATGCGTCGCCGTGAGAATAGGGAAGTCCGGCGGGAAGGATTGCGGCCACTGGCCGGAATTTGTATCCGGGCGAGTGACAAGTGCGGCCAGCTTCTTCAAGATTCTTGAAGAAGGCCTTTAATTGGACGAAGTGTGAAAAGCATTTACAACATTAAAGAAACATACGAGGTTCTCCACACCCATTCTATTAAGTCGGTCGAAGGGGAACTCCTCGCTCACATGCCAGCGGGTGTCGGACTTCTCGACCCGGTAGCGGTGCTCGTCGGAGACAAGAGGCAGTCTGGCCTTGGTTGCCTATTGTGTGAGCTCTAAGGAGCGGAGGAGAGGTACCCAGGATGAAATTAATGCGGCTTTGGTAACCTGGCTCGGAAACTCAGCCCACATTTCCCGGCTCGTACCATAGAAGTCAGACGAGAATATCCCAGGTGAAACAGAGTATTGCCGCAGGCCCGAGAAGCCTCGGGAAGGCGATAAAGTGGGCCATAGAGCTAAGCGAGTTCGACATGGTCTGTGAAAATTGCCATAAAGGACGGGGTCTGGCCAGGCTTCGTCATGGAATTCACTCGAATGAGAACTTGCTCAGACCACTCACGAAAAGGACGACCTCCCAATTTGGAAACTCTCCGTAGATGGAGCCTCAAATGCGCAAGGGACGGAGGCGAGGTCTAATTCTAACCTCAGGAAGGATAGACGTGAATACCTTTTCAGTTTGGGTTGCGTAGCTGACTCTTGGCCCAGTATGAGGCGTAATGGCTTGAGGCCTCAGCCTCGCCCATTCATTTAGAGTTGACCCGGCTAGAGGTTATCTGATTGACTCAGTGGTGGTCAGAGACAAATAGAGATACCTCTGAGCCCAAGAGGTAAGCTTGATGATTCTATACCTCAGGTCGCGATCACATTAAAGAAGTTTGTGTTGGTTCAAGTCAAGCATGCTGTCCCCAGAGCGCGTAGAATTCCCGAAAGGGCACGCCTCGCAGGCTTAGCTACAAAATTTCACAGAAGACCTCAGCAGGTCGACGCCATTGACACTTGGTCAACCTCTATCGATCCTTATAGCATGACTACGCCTTGAAGAGTCCGGTGTCGAGCTGATGGACCCCATTTGGAATTATATAATAGACGGAAGCCTACCAGACGACCCGAAAGTTAAGGTACCAAAATAAGGGCAAGGTCACAGTTCACTAATCATAAAGCAGCTTCCCATGTTTAGGATTTTCACACCCTTCCTAAATGCATTATGGAGAGGACAATTGGGCACGGCTGAGGTACTCTGAGGGTGTATGCGTGAATCATATCTGGAGTCTCTGGGGCATTAGCAGAAAAGCTTCAAGCGCAGGATACCACCGGGCCAACCATACTCATGATGCAACCGACTAGTCAAGAAATGCACCGCCAGAGCACGCCAAGATCTCACGCCCGCCGAACCCTTAACATCAATCACAAGTCCCCGGGCCTTTCCAACAATGGGGTTTGATATATTGGGACCCCGCCCATCGTAAAGGATGCTGCAAATTCATAATCGCCGCAAAGGGATTACTTCACCAAGTGGGCGTGGCCGCAGCCTTTAGCCAATTACAGATAAAGATATCGCACTCTCGTAGCGAGCTATCATGCAGGTTTGGCATCCCTGCAGCCCTCGTATCGATAACGGAAAGCAATTGACAATGCTAAGTTCGGGAGATTTTGTGCCGAGCTTCGAATTAAAATTATTACTCGCCCCTGCAGCATGACCACAATCAAATGGACAGTTGTCACACCTACCCTTAAAGCCGACCTTGAAGACTAAGTTAGAAGACCTTAAAGGAAGTTGGGTAGAATACCTCCCCGAGGTACTATGGGCCTACAGGACAACACAGAAGACAGCAACTCGGGAAACCCCGTTCGCCCTAGCCTTTGGCACTGAGGCAGTAGCCCCCGTGGAGGTCGGAATCAAGTCTCCCAGGATCGAATTAGCATCAGAGGAGCATAATGACGAGGCCCTACGTCTAAACTTAGAACTCTTAGACGAAAGGCATGAGCAGGTTCAAAAGCGTATGGAGGAATATCAAAGGAAGACAGCGAGGTACTATAATCAAAGAGTCAACCCGAGGAGCTACTTGCCGGGAGACTTAGTCTTAAAGAAGCTCCCGCGCCGAGGAAGAATCCACGCATGGCAAACTAAATCCCAACCGGAAGGTCCCTTTGCCATCATATCTTTAGTCGTCAGATCAGGTAATTATGAACTAAAACAAGCAGGAAAAGTCTTCAAGGGCATACATGGAATGCGGAACACCTTAAACGTTTTTACCAGTAAGCATCAGTTTGTAAAGTTAAATAGTGCCTCATCGGATCTTATGTGTCGAGTGAAGCGTTCATTGATTAGACATCTCAAACAGTTTATATATATGTAAGATACAGAAAAAGGCACCGAAAGAAGATATGTAGACATAAAAGGAAAAGTTTCTCTTTATTTCAATTGAATCACATTCAGTTACAATCAGTGGTATCCTTGATTACATCTTGAGAAGTATCCAGTACAAGCAGTTCCACCAAAAAAAAAAAAAAAAAAAAAAAACGAGATGGAAATAAATAGAAAAAGATCACAAAGGAGAAAGACATAATGAAAAGCTGGAGAAGAAGAAAAGGAGGGTGATAGGGAGAAAAGAAAAGAGAAGAGGAGGAAGAAGAAGAATAAAAACAGAGAGAGCAGCGCAAGAGATGCGCCACCCTCTCCGGATGCATTCCCTAGCACGAAGCTAGGGAATAACATAACTCCCATAAAGGGGAGACTAGGGAAAAACACAACTCCCACATGCCGAAGAACAATAGCCGACCTCCCAAATTCGTAAGAATCTCCGCGAAGACGACAAATCAGAACTCTTCAACTCACGCAGATTTCAGTTGTGCATCAGAGAAAGCAAAATATACAAAGAACAAGCCTCACAGCAATGAAACCGTTATTTATAAGAAGATTAGAGTATTCGAAAGTTCGTGCAATCGTTCCAAATCCTCCATAAACTGCATAAAAGACGCCGCTCTTCCAAGAATTGAAAATTAACTAGCAACCCAAAGCCGCCAAGATATCAAACTCTTCAATCCAACTAAGGCCACGCCGAGTCGCAAAATTTCACTTTGACAAGCTCTCCCCATCAATCCGTATCAACGAGCTCTTCCCAGCAGTTCACATAGTCGAAGCCTGCTTTTAGTTCGCGGTGACGAAGTTCGCAGTCAAAGACGACCAAAAGTAGGTCAGCAAACTTAAGGAATCAACCCGCATGCAAGTCGTACCAATCCGAGGATCTGGCCGCTAGAGTTGACGAGTCATACGCGCAGCGAATCGTCACCAAACAAGTCGACGACCAGCCACGCCGCCAATTTGACGAGCCCGCTCACTCGGGGCATCGCGTCACGCCACCGAGGAGTCAGATCCGCCAGCTACATTGCCAATTACTACAATACCGAGCCACGCGTTCAATTTGACGAGCCCATCTACCGCACGTGTCACGCTACCTAAGGAGTCGATCCGCCGTGCTACATCACAACAAGGCCACAAGGCCCGAGCCACGCTGCCAATTTGACGGCAGCCCGCCTACTCGCACAGACAGCCACTGAGGAGTCGATCCGCTAAGGCTACATTGCCACCAGCGCTATAGCGCCCGAGCCACGCCACGACGAGCCCGCCTACTCGCATGTGTCACGCTTACCCGAGGAGTCGATCCGCCAGCATCGCCACCAAGGCCATTAATACCGAGCCACGCCGCTTCAATTTAACGAGCCCGCTTCCGCACAGTCACGCCACCGAGGAGTCGATCCGCCAGTTACATTGCCACTAAGTATTACGGGCCGGTTATCGCCAAGCCACCTGACGAGCCCGGGCCTACTCGCAGACAGTCACGCACCCGGTGAGTCGATCCGCCTCAAAGCATTGCCACCAAGGCCACCGCGCCCAGCCACGTGCCGCTTAATTTGACGCCCGCCACCGGCTGTGCCAAGCTACCCGAGGAGTCGACGTACCGCTACATTGCCACCGCATCGCCACTCGCTAACGCCACCATCGACGAGCGCCTGCAATTTACCCGCCGCATAAAGCCACGCAGCCCTCGTGAGTCGACTACCAGTTACATTGCCACTCTGGGCTTACATCGCCACTCTAATAACGCCACCATTGACGAAGCTCTTCCTCTCGTTTTACTCCCTGACGAGCCCCACCAACTATTTCACCCCGACGAGCTCCTTCCTCCGGCATCACCCCACGAGCCCCACCAACCATTCACCCCCGACGAGCCTTCCTCCGGGCCCACTCCCCTGGACGAGCCCCACGCAAGAACTCACCCTAACGAGCTCTTCCTCCTCGTGATCACCCGGACGAGCCCCACTAACTATTCACCCGACGAGCTCTTCCTCGGGCTCACTCCTGACGAGCCCCACGCAAAGAACCTCACCCTGACGAGCTCTTCCTCTCATATCACCCGGACGAGCTCTACTCAACTATTCACCCTGATGAGCTCTTCCTCGCCTTCACTCCTGACGAGCCCCACGCAGCCACCACATTGACGAACCTTCCCCGCATAACTCCTGAATGCAGCCCCACTAACCATTCACCCCGACGAGCCTTCCTCCCCGCCCCACTCCTGACGAGCCTCGCGCAAAGAACTCCACCCCGACGAGCCTTCCTTAGGATCCACTCCTGACGAGCCCCACTTAACCATTCAACCCACGAGCCTTCCTCCGCTCCACCTCGGATCGAGCCTAATTTAACTATCCACCCCCGACGAGCCTTCCCTCCTCGCCACTTGGACGAGCCTCACGCAAAGAATTCACATTGACCCAGCCTTCTCCTCAGATCACCCGGACGAGCCCCACTCAACCATTTCAACTCGACGAGCTCTTCCCAGTTCACTGACTCCAGCCCACAAGCAGCCAATCCTCCACCCCCCGACGAGCTCTCCCTCCTCAAATCACTCCTGACGAGCCCCACCAACTATCCACCCCGACGAGCCCCTTCCCTCCGCCCCACTGACGAGCTCAGCAAAGAACTCACCCCTCGACGAGCCTTCCTCCTCGCATCACCCGGACGAGCTCCACTCAACTATCCACCTTGGACGAGCTCTTCCTTCCCAGCTCACCCTGACCGAGCCCCACGTTGCGCAACCACATCGACGAGCTCTTCCTCCGCATCACTCTGACGAGCCTCCACCAACCATTCAATCCCACCAGTTCCTCCTCCCATCACCCCAATGATAACCACTGTTAATCACATCACTGTTCTTCCCCCATCACCACTGAGTTCAATCAACTGATCACCCCACAGCTCTTCCTGTCATGAGGACATTCCCATTAAATATCTCACATTGACTGACTTACCCACCATCGACACACCTACCACATTGCACACGCACTTAAGGAATCTGTCAATCAGTATAATCAAACATATATACTAATAATCAATCTCACTAGTTCAACAAAAGAAGTCATAACCTGAAAGAATCATTCACACCAAAAACTTAGCAACTGAAGTCTGACATTCATTTTATTTGGATCATTGACTTATTATATTGATGCCACATGATATAATTATTTCAATCGCCAGTATTATTCTGACGAAATTTCAATGGACTGAGCTGAACGCCTTCTAAACCCAAACCTCTGATTTAGATTCTGTCAAATATGTCACGAAAAAAAATCCAGAGATAAAATAAATATAAAAATGAATATTGATTGAAGTGAGGCCATATATACCCCTGAGCCCTGTGCCCAAACAAAGACAAACAAGTATACATGAGAAGGAAAGTATGAAAGCTCCAACTGTAGAAGAAGGACAAGGATTTAGCGCCGCCAGGAGGGATGCATCGAGAAGCAGGGGAAGTCGGTTGCAGGAGTACCGGATCTGAGAATAACTCTGGCAGAGAAAGATTCCCTCCGCCTCCTCGTCACTCAGGAAGATCGGTTGAAGCTCCAAGTCTCGCATAAGCATTAATCGTCACGGCGCGCTACCCAAAAGCCCACCAGCGCCGGCTTCGTCTCTCAATCTTCCGGAGCACCCGCCTCTCCGAGCAACCAAAGAAATCACGATGTAGTCCCCATGCATCCGTGACACTCCTTCAACCAAGCCTCCGCTGCCATACCTGAGGCCTCCGACGTAGCTACCTCTAAAGAAGACTCGTCTCTGAAGCTTCTCGACGAGTCGCATTCATTACAAGAAGCTTATCACCCGCCACCACTGGATCGCACGCACCCTCTGAGACCCCAACTCACCCCGAGATGAAAGCCGTTCTTCCCTTATCGCTTGAAGCTCGCATCGGGCCGACATGTTCCCCATCCCGGTCTCAAATTAAGTCGCCTTGCGCAACCCGTAACTCGCCACGAACCTCCCGAAGCTCGCCCTCAACCGCCATCGTGCTATTCCGAATCTCATCCTTCTCTACTTTCCGCCTCGAGCACCTAGCCGACATGGTGCCTTTTAAATCGGACTTAAGCCTTCTACCTCTTCAACACGCGCCATCTCAGAGCTCGGTCCCGCCCTAAGTAAGATAGGCCGCCTTCGCCTTATAAACTGAGCACTCACATGTTTTCAATCACTTACCTTCGCCTAAGCCCTTCAAATGAGTGGCTACCCGCACATCAAACACGCGGGTCAACATCCTAATGCGAGATTAGCACCCGGAATAGATGCAAATGGCACACGTAAACTTACCGAGGCAACACCTCAAGAGGACAGCGCCGAGCCTCGGCCGACAGCAACGCCGACCTCCCAAGATCGGAACTCCTCAGATGGATGATACCCAAGACCAGCCGCTAGCCCCAAGATTAAGAAGCAAGTGAGTCCCCATCCGCCGTTTTCGATTCCGGCCTTTTCTTCGAATCCTCCGCCCCGACGAGGGGGCGACCACGCTCCGGTCGGGCGACTCCGCATCGATGATGGGTGCAACCGCCAACTGCTGTTCGACAGATTCACCCAAGAGGTTTTTCGCCTTCGCAACAGACGTGGAAGGAGGCTGCGAGCTCAAAACTATAGAGCCCCGCCGTGAAAGTAACCGCACCCGCCCGACCTGGAGCAAGAACGCATCGGTAAAGACAGGATACTCCCAATCTTGGAACCTTGGCCAAAGTCGGCCTATCCTTATCAACGAAGCCCGATTTCTTCCTCTTCACACCAAGTCGGACAAATAGCCTAATTGAGCTAAACCTCTCCCCAGCGGGAGGGTCGCATACCGACCGAGAGATTTTCGAAGGAGGATAGCGAGGGTCAAGCAACAGGCACAGCAGGCTTTCCAACAGGGGCCGGCAATGTTCGATGAATTATAGTCCGCCAGGGGCGAGCGTAACATTCCGCCAATCCTCAACACTACAACATCATCTTCTAACACCGAGATCAATCCGAGCGCCAAAGTCAGAAGGATATGTAGTCGAATATTCGACAACCTGACAAGTCATACCATAAACGACACAAACACTTACTTGAGATTCTCAGTGGGTGGTCCAAGCCACCGAACGCCTGTGTCATCTTTTGTTAAGAAGGTCAGATTCCCAACCCCACTATTACCAACAAAAGTAACGAATTCTTCCACATGACCTATGAGAAGAAGGGAGATCGGAAATCACCAGAGGAGATCCGTGACGCTCAGAAAATAAAGGAAGCCTCAAAGGGTATCCTTCGGAGTAAAAAGATAAAGAAGAAAAGCTACATTGGGAACACCGAGTCCTGCATCCCTAAAGAAGATCAATGTGCCAACCAAATACCTCAACCGGGCTGGGTGCGTCGGGAAGGGCGCATTGAAATGTTGTAAAACCCTTGCGAAGGTGCAAAGGAAACGAAGACCATTCTCAAAGGCGACTTCAAGAAGCACACCATTTGGCACAGAACTACGTGAAAAGGTCAAACATCGTGGGACCACACCCAACACCAAAAGGAGGCCTGAAGGCTCACGAATGTGGCCCCATATGAAGGACCGACCTTGCTAGACCCTACGGTTATAGCATGCTGAACGGCAAGGTCGAGATAATCAGATCCCTTGGGATAGTCAATCAGGCTCACCCTCCCCTTTCCTTTACCTAGAGGAAGAGGAGGCCTGTGAACATCTCTGAGTTCGACCACGCTCGAAGTGGCCGCGCCTCAAACCACCAATACCGGGCAAAGCATCCCAAGAATCACCACCAATCGCAAAGAAGAAGAGCGACCTGGACCCATGACGGAGGCAAGCGACAAGAAATAAGAGCCAATCGGATGAACCCCAACGTTTCGTTGTACCAATCGAAAAAGAAACCGAAATGATACGGACACAACGGACCAAAGATACAACGGAGAAAGACTGAAGGCAAAAAGGGTGCGCAACAGGCTAAGAAAGAAAGGGTCCCGGGAGTAGAAGCAGACAAGACGAAAGATATCCGCAAAAAAACGTATGAAACTCGGAAAGAGGAGAAAACGAGCGCGAGAACTCAAGATTCATTACCCCGAAGACATATGATCAGGGCGACAAGGCCTTAACTAACCCAAATTAACGTATCGCATGGAAACCGCCACGATACGAAGACTTATACCCCTTTGCCCACGCCACATACGCGTACTAAAATTGATAGGGTTTGGAAAATAAGCGCGCAGGCCCACTCGCTAGACCCAAGGGAGAAACGAAGGCCCGATCCGTTGAGCAAGCCCGCTTGAGTATTCAGATTGCTTGACTACGGCCCAGGTTGAGGGCCCAAATCTCTTAGAGGATAGCTTTAGCAGCCCATGATCCGCGAACTAAACTAAGGTAGTCTGAGCAAATTATGGGAAGACTCCCATAGGAACAGAGAATAGAATAACTCCTAACCATATATTACCTTGCCGATTCAACCAAATCTTGCCAATAAGGAAGGGAAAATAATAACAGATCATCGCTGGCTTGATTCTCCCACAATAAGGAAGAGTGATTATCTCAAGCAAACAACTCCTTCTATATCCTATATCGAATCCGATACGGACTAAAATAAGAAATATCCCATCCAATGGGAAAGACTCCTAATTACCATCCAACTGGCTGAACATCTACTATAAATATAAGACCACCCATCGGTGAAAGGTACGCCAATTCTAACGCATGCACCGCCCTAAATCACTCTTTTTCTAAAAAGAAATCGACTAGGCATCTAGGCGCCACGGCACAACCTCACCGACCCCTTTTTCTTTGCTTTGCGCAGGAGAGCACGTCCGAGCCCGCATCGCCAGCCGCGATCCTGCACCCTCAGCCCACATAATCCGCACGCCCCGCATCCCAAATTCTCAAACGATCCGGTCCAGCCCTACGACCCCCATACGCCCAGCCCAATTCCGGCTGGAAAATCAAAGATCGTTCATAACAAAAAATAAATGGAGTAAAATAAAACAAAAATTTAAAATTCATAAACGATTTTTTTACTTCAAATATTCTCTATTTATATAGTTATTTTTATGTAAAGACTAATATTTTAAAACAATTTATTTTGATATTTTTCTTCTTTTGTTTATTGATTAAAATTATAATTTGAGATAAAATAGTAAAAAAATCAAAACAAAGAAAAACCATAATGCAAAAACCATAGGATGTCATTCCATCGATAAAAATAGGAGCATATCATAAGGAGAAAAATAGAATTTTGAATATTTTCACAAAAGCGCTAGAAAAACGATTTAAACTTTTTCCGACCTAACTTATTAGTTTAATTAATTATCAAGAGCCACGATAAACCTTTACCAAACACTTTTTTAAGAGTTGATCGAGTAATGGGACGTCTCTCCTCTCTCAATAAGCTCAACCAAACACCCCCTAAGTAATAAGTTGAGTGTAAACGAACTCCTTATAATACGATAGACAAAATAAAGGCGACTTTTGGGTTATGTTTGGTTCCCGATAACTACAAGGGAAAGAAAATGAAAAAAGAAAAAGGTACGGAAAGAAAAATAATTTTTTTTTCCTATTTGATTATTCACGAAAATTTTGAAGGACAAAAAATGTATTTTATATTTTCTTTTTGACAAGTATTTGGTTCTTAAAAAGTAATAAGGAAATTTTTTTTAAGAAAAATAATTTTCTTATTTTAATTTTATTTAATAAAATATCAAAAGAAAATCATATATATATAAAAATATTTCAATATCAAGATATTTAAAAATATTTAACTTTTATATTAATGATTTAAAAAAAGTTTGAAATAGCGACTAAAATAATATGTTGAATTTAACTCTATTTTTATTTTCTTCCTTCTCTTTTTTTTTTCTACTCTATTTTGTTTTGTTTGTATATTTCATATATTTGTCTTTACTTCTCGATGAGATGCTTTTTCAACCTAAACCTGGGCTGAGCGTGTGGGGGTCGGGCCGATCCTGGGACAGTTTGGAGGGTCGATGCAGGCTGGGATCACCTCACAAGTATGATCACGCAAGGCCGATCGGCAAACTGGTCGATCTCGCAAACTCGTCAGCCCTCCTCTCACAACAAGGATGAAAAGGGTGACGAGGGCTTCTCTGCACTGCGGTTCTGGATGCCTAAGTCATTTCTTCGGTGGTTGTAGAATCGCTTAGATCAAGCAGATACGTATGTTTTTTGCTGCATCTTTACCAACATGGGGTGACTTTGTATTTATAGTAGATGTTCTCCTGCCTGGATGGTAACAGGATCCATTCCTATTGGATGAGATATTTCTTATTATATCTTATAGGATTTGTTATTAGGATATAGAAAGACAGTTTATTCGGGATAATCTTCCTTCCTTAGCTGGGGGGATCCGATTTTTGAGCGCCGATCTAATATTGTCTTCTTTCCTTATTGGTGAGATTTGGATCGACTTATGGAATAATATAATAGGGACTATTCTATTTTCTCGTCCCTCGAAGACTTCCACTAAGTGGCCTTTGAGCCAAGCGGATTGACCTCTCTCGGGCCGCCTCTTTCGGGCCCGTGCGTACTAGAGCCTTATTTTTCAAACTCCTATCAAGGCCCCAGCCCTTGTGTACGCGTGTGCCTGGGCAAGGGTCAGAACGCTTTCTAGCATCAAGTAATTCCACGTGTTCGCCAGGGCCGGATTAGTAAGGGCTTGGTCGCCGTCATTTGTCTTGTGATAATGATGACTCTTCGGTTTTCGCATATGACGCTCCGATCCCGGGGGTCCGTTGATCACCCGCCAACTCCATGGACATAAGTGGATGCCCAAGTTACCCGACGCCACTTCGTAGGGATCAGCAGAGTCTCTCAGGCGAGAGCTTCCTAACCAAATACTGTAATCTCATAAACTGTCTCCAAACATCTAATATACTACTTTATGATTTAAAACTACGCTTCGGGGCCCATAAACAATAATACTCAATATACATGCCAACTATGAATCCAACTATATACTCATAATAGTTACAAGAGTCAATATATTTTTACTTTTATACAATACATACATTAAACTTAAAAAGTTCTAATATGTACATCAAAGCCAATAAATCCGCTTTCTTCTGAATCCTCTGGCCTCAGATCTAGTCAGTTCACTCCGCACGCCTCAGACTGTGAAAATAACAACATCCCCCATTGTAGTGAGTTAATGCTCAGTGAAAGTAATCTCCACTATGGGCTACTCACCACCTAAGCGCAGCGGTAATGTTCCAAATTAAACACAATATCCAAGCAAATGCATGATCTAATTGAATGTCTACATGACCAACTCAAACTCGAGTCTCACGAGCCCTCACACTCGCCTAAGCTCAGGAGGAGAATTATTAATTTTGCTCGTTTGCGGGACACCATGTGTATATCAATCGGGCCGTCCGACGATTGATATATTATTTGTTTGTGGACTATCCGATGAATATCAATCACGTCCGACGCATTGATATTTTTAGTTTGAACTAATTCCCTCCGATAATTAACATTTTAGATCAATTCTCCGAACATTTTCTCTAGACTCATCTCATGCACTAACTCCTATAGTCCTGGTGGATGTTCTGCTGCATATGGAATGCATATGCCATCTAACATAAAGCCTAATCATGCAAAAAATATGTAAACATGCACATGATCCAATATCCACCACACCATGTCATGTAATAAATCAATTCATATATCAAAATTAGCCCTCAATGATCATACACGAGCAATCGCATCGAATCACTGACCAAAACATATTCACACAAAATATATTTTCGTGTCACTATTCCCGGTGAAACAAGAAACCCTAGGGCTTACTTCGCCCAACACCAACAATTCATCAGCTCACTTCTTGCGGAACTCAAGATTTACCGGGCCATTCCGCTTTCCCAACCAAATACATGATTTGATACCAAATCACCCAATTTACAACCCAATCAGCCGCGGGCGTCACTTCACGCCCAATGGGTGCTCAAAATTCATATCAATTCGGGTCCTGTTCGGGACCGATCAAACGGCCCTCTACTGCTACTCATTCAACTCAAACATTTAAAAGTATTTAAAAGAGGTCAAAACCCAAGAGTGTAGAAACCCTACCTCGGGAGCTTTGTTGAAACTCCCTAAATCTGCACCACGCGAAGCCCTTCCACGCAGAGCAATTTCTCCTTCCTGTCCCGAAGACTGCCGACGGTCGGATCGCCCGTATTTTTAGAGAGAAGCTTGACACTCTCACTCTAAAACTTGAAATTTCAGCTACTGGATCTCCCTTCTTTCCCTCCCACGTTTTGCTCTTTAGTTTAAGTGGAGAAGACAAGTCATGTACACTATTTTGTCTTCTAGTGACTTAAACTTTCCAAAAATGACCTTTATGTCCCTTTATTTCCGCTTTTGATATTCCCAAGAGATCTATCTCGGCCGCTACCCTTTCATCATTTCTTACTCATACCACTTATGGCACATGAGTACGTGTCATATGTGACTTTCGCAGATCCAAATCGCTTTACAAGACCCGAACCGCTGATGCCTCTCAGAACGTAAGTTAACTCGACCGTTCCCTTAATTTTACGTAAATTTTACGTGTTAGCTAGATTTCGCGAGATGATTCCAATAAAGGTAATCCGCTTCGCGATCCGAGATCTAGAGAATAAATTTCCGGATTTTTAATCGAATTACAATTTCAGAACCGGAAATTACATTTATTTTGCCATTTTCCAGAATCGGAATTTCTGCCCTACATTCTCCTCTGTAAAGGAATTTCGTCCAAATTCAGATAACTGCAATCACTACATGCATATGCAACGTGCATTCTACCATGCATGTAAACAAATTATTTAAATCTAAACAACTAAACCACGCAGATCTTCATCCCTAAACAAGAAGGGATAGGTAAATCAAAGATCGTGGTCCCTCTCGCGCCCCACGCTGACTCCCCTCCAATCTACAGTATCGCGATAGCACCTCACTAGCCTCACTGGCCTTAAGGCCGCAAAACCTCGGGATCACTGGCTTATCACGTGACACCGGTCCCTCCTCGGCTGTCCCATCCGTGTCAACTCATTTATCCCTAATCCACCACATGAGTTGGATCCTGAGTATATTTTCTCGGAGCATGGAGAAGTGAGTCACCCTGACACTGATATGCCGGGCGGTAACGCCAACCAGACGCGAATGCTGTTTATCCCCTCAAGTATCTCGAAAGGTCCAATGAACCTCGGCGATAACTTCCCACGCTTGCCGAACCTGACCACTCCTCTCTTAGGAATCACCTTCAAGGAAATGTGATCACCAACCTCGAATTCTAAGGGTCGATGTCGTACATCTGCATAGGCCTTTCGCCGGGCTCGAGCCAGAGAAGACGTCGCTGATCAAGCTCACCTTCTCCGAGGTGTGTCTCTAACTCAGATCAGACCTCGCGCGGACGGAGCCTCTTCCACCTCGTCCAATCATAACCCAGACCCATACGCTCCCATACAACGCCCACAATGGTGCCATCCGTGATACTACCTGTAACTCGTTGTTAGGCGAATTCCACTAAGGGCAAACGCTCCTCTACCCTTACGACTGTGATGTCGTAGCACGCCCTTCTAATACTGTAGTCCCTCGTAGGTCCAACATCTGTGCTCAGAGGTGCACTGTATCGGCCCAATGTCGTGTACCATGGCCAGAAACCCCGCAGGCTAAACTTTCTGTGGTCCCAACAACCGTCAGATACCTGTGCTCCGGGTGCTCATTGTTCCTCGGGAATGCGATAACCGCATAATCTCCAAGGCGGCGCTCAGATGAAGAATGTGCCGACTCGTGAGCCGGTCCACTATCACCCATAATCGCATTATGCTTCACGTCCGCGGCAAGTGGTCGCAACATCGCGACGTTGCTCCCACTTCCACTCACCCACCTCCAATGGCCAAGTAGCTCGCTCGCTTCCGCTCAGCCCCAACTCACGACATGTGAGACATCGTCAACAAAGTCCCCACGTGTCTCTTCATCCCACTAATAGTACCGGCGACTTAAGATCTCGTACATCTTCGTACACCGATGCACTGCACTGAGCGTTGAAACTCCCCGAGAATCTCCTTCTAAAACTCCGCCAATCTAGGGAACCACTACCTATCCCCTATATCGAAGACTACCATTCGCTGAACGGCCCAAACCGCCACCCGTGACTGACCGTACCGGGTCCCCGATGAACACTATCTCGCCCCGCCACTAGGACTCAATCACTCTACTCAACAGAGACAGCAGAGCCACGCTAAACTCCCCAAGGTACCCTCGAGTTCGCTCGTTGTAATCGTGAGCCCAAACTGTCCTTACGCTCGAGTGCATCCGCCAATTTCGAAGCTATACTAGCCAACGCCCTCGTGGACTTCCGACCGAGCATCGGGCCCACCACATTTGCCTTACCGGGATGGTAATGCAAAGTGAAGTCATAATCCTCTAGAAACTCCATCCATCTAAGGCCACTTCAGACAGGTCCCGTCAAGGTGAAAATATACTTCAGACTTTTATGGTCCGAGTACACCTCGACCTCACGTATAAGTAGTGGCGCTAAATCTTCTGGGCTTAAGACTACGCCGCCAACTCCATGTCGTGGGTCTCTGCCGTGGATTCTTTAACTCGATTTCAGAACTATGTTACTACCCTCCCGACGCATCAAAACATCCTAATCCTACTCGAGGCATCACAATACACTGTACCCCCGTCTCTGGTCTGATCATCAAGATGGAGCTGAAGTAAGTCTCCTTTTCAACTCCCGAATGCCTCCTCGCATCGGCCATCCCAATCAAACTTTGACCTCCTTCCCGGTCAACCATCATAGATGCTGCCATTCTGAGAAATCCTCAATGAATTCAGAATACCTTACCAATCCCAAGAAACTACGATCTCACAGACCGACCGCCTCTCCCCAACTCATCAGCCTCAACTCCTTTTCGGTCGATCGACACCCTCTGAGGCCGGACGCCACGGTTCCAAAATCTCACCAGTTTTAACTCGTGACGCATTAAACTCGCTGCATACTGATGGTTGTCTCTCGAACAACCTGTAAAACGATCCTCAAGTGGTACTCATGCTCCACTCACCGGAGAGAAGATCAAGATGTCATCCACACAAAGACGCCATGACAAACTGATCTAAATAAGAGGGTTGATATGCATGAGATCCATGAATGTCGCAGGCACATTCAATCCGGGCAAGGCACCACCAGAACCTAAAGTGCCTGCACTGCTCTAAACGTTGTCTGAGATATTTCCTGTATCCTAACCTCAATTGATGGTAACCAAGGCGGAAGGTCTATCTTGGAGTAGACTCACGCCCTCCTCATAATCGATCCAATAAATCATTAATCCTCAATGGGTACCGATCCTCGATCAGAAACTGTGTTCAACTGCCCAGTAATCAATGCACAACAAGGTTCCTTATATTCTTCCTCTTCTAAACAGAACCGAGCGCCCCATGGTGAAGTGCTCATCAATGAACCCTCGTCTGCAAACTCCTATAGCCGGACTCCAGCCCTCGCAGAATCTCACCTTGCCATCCCATGTGGAGCCTGATGTAGATGTGTGAAGCATCAGGTGTAACTCGACACCAGTGTCTACACCCTTCAAAGTGGTAGTCCGTAGCCTATCTCTGAAAAACATCCACATACTCGCATACTACCTGAGGTAGATCTAAGTCCGTCTCTCCCTCGTCCTCCAAGGCTAAATGCATCCTCTCACAACCGCCCCCGGCACTGACTCATATACATGACCGATAGAAAAATATCACGCCACCTAAATACCACACACGAGTACCGGGCCCCGCGTAGGCGTAATCCCACACAATCGGGCACCCATCCCGTGAAGTATCACCAATCCATCCCAGGATGACATCGAACTTTGACATGTTCATCCTGTGTCCACCGGGAGTAGAGTCCTCTCGGATCTCCCAACCTCGCGAATCTCGACCTTATCATCCTATTCTTACCCTCTAATAACTTAGAGAACTCACAAACAATGGCTCAAGGTCCAACTCTAAGCCTCCTAACTCTCTCTCTATGGTCGTAATGTCCTGCAATCCATGGAATCCATATTTGAGCGGTCCTATTGGTCCCGGCCGTGGCTGAGTCAACTCACCCCATTCTCGAATCTCCTAACCTTAACCAAGTCTATGGCCACGTAATCATCAACAACACAGCCTGCGAACTGGGTCACATAATCCATCACAATATCTTTCCCCGCCTAACTCTAGAACTCCCCGAGCCTCGCACTTCCTCGAGCACTTGACCCACGAACAACTCCCGAAACTCGCCCGCTGCCTTCCCAGGTCCCAGAGGTTCTTGCCCATTTCCATTCACAATTCTTCACCTCAGTCAACGCACTAGTCTAATCCGGTCGCGCGAGGTAATCTCCATAGCCTCTAACACTTTCGATCTCCAGACTGAACCAATGGTCCGTCATCACTGATTCTCCCCCCGTGGAACGCCGAGGATGATTTGACCCTAAACCTCCGAGGCTGCCATATTTTGCCCGCTATACCAAACCGTGTTATAGCATTTACCGTAATACCTACAAATGCCACCAAAGTCCAGCGATCAAACACCGATGAAACCATCAGTGACCCGGACGCCGTCACGCCTCATCCTTCACGCCCTCATCTCTACTAGTCATCTACAATAATCAACATAAAGTAAACTACAATACAGATTCTAAGGCATCAACACAAATTCCAGACACTAATCATACACATAAATCAAGTAGATACACATTGTCCTTTATGTTACAGAATGTAAAATCAATTTTGCATTTAAACATTTGTTGAATAAAATTTATTTTAAAATTTTATTTTTTGAAATTTTATTTTTCGAAATTTTATCAAATTTTATTTGATTTTATTTAAATTTAAAAAAACTTACTCTAAAAAATAATGAGTCAAATCCCAGTCGAACAGTCGAGTGCACCGAAAGTACAGCTCGCCACCACAGAGCCCTGTGTCGCACGCCGTCGCCTCGCGCGCCCACTGGCTAGCCGCCTGGCTACAACCGCTGCACGCACGCCGCGCTGGCCTGGAGCGCCCGCCCTCCGCCCCGCGCCTACGCCGCAGCTCCGTCCCGCGCCCACAGCTCGCGGGGGGCGGTCAAGGCTTCTCCTCAAGGCGCCTAACGCCTCGCCTTCTGGGCCGCCCACCAGAAGTCATGGCCCCAGAGTCGCGACACAAATTACACTCATCAGCTTTCTTCTGTCACAATACAATTTTTGTATTATGTATGCTAATTTTCCTCAGATTCTCTTCTTGCAATACAATCCTTGCAATACATACTCATGCAAATGCCTTTTCTGCATACAACTGTATTTGCACATACTTCTCCAGTTAATAATGCCATATTTCACAATACATGTTATATTGCAATACAAATTTATTAAATTTTCTCCATTGCTTCTGCAACATATAATTTCAATATTGCAATACAATTTTTTTTCGACATTATAATTAAAATGCAAAGAATTAACACGCTCTCAAGACCAAATTTTTTTTTCATCATCACATTTTTTCTATTTCCAAATAATGGTGCAAAAAAATTACTTACTCTTTTTTCTATTTTTTTCTTGAACACTCAAATAAATTTACAAAAATTTATTTTCATTTTTTTTGTCTAAATACACAAATAAATTTCTAAAATTTATTTCTTCACTTTTCTTCAGCGCTTTTACACCATATGAAACCAGAAATTATTCTTCACTTAATAGGCTACAAATAAATTTATAAAATTTATTCTTTCTCATTTTTGTTCAGCTTTTGTACACTCCAGACACTCCAAATATTTTTCTAACATATTTCCTGCACTCATCCATGTGTGCTAATCACAAGTGGCATAAACGATCTCCTCACACAATAATACGGTGTGCTATACCATTCACACAATACATCAAATCACACAAAACACACAAAACACGTGCATGTAGTGTCCTAGTTTTGTCCCATATTTTTCCTTTCTAGTAATTCCATACTTAAACTTAACATCGAACCACACCCTTAGTGGTGATGTTCCCACACCTCAAAGACATTCACATACCTTAGCCCAAATCCTCAAGCCCTGGGTACTTTAATTAGGCTCGATACCTTCAACCACCCAAGTGGTGATGGATACCCAAACCCAGCCCAGTGCCCGTGATACCTAAGTCTGGGATCACTAAGTCATGACGCCCAACCCTGGGGTCCGTGGCTGACTACCTGGGTCAACTTATGGAATATTATGGATGTCTGCCATCTACCACTTCGTAAAACTCCAGTCCCTAAATGAGAGCCTCCACCCAACATGTAACTCCGTATAAACCCGTTCCAAATGTACCACATAATGTTTATGATTTAAAACTACCACTCGGGGCCCCATGTAAAGAATACCAATATATACAACTATGAATCTGAACTATATACTCAATAGTTACAATATTTCATATTGAGCTTTGTATTTTATAATATATATATGATAAACTTTAAAAAGTTCTAATACATGTGTATACACATCAGCCAACCCATTTTCTAACTCTCGCCTGTAGATTGTCATGCTCCTCGCACGCCCCACTCCGAAAATAACATCCTCGACAGTGAGCGGGCTGCTCAAGAGTGGAATCGCCCTAAGTGGGCTACCACCACCTAAGTAAAGGTAATGTTCAAAATTAAACACATTCAAGCAAATTCATGATCCTACTTGAATGTCTACATGACCAACCTGCATCCCGGTCCTCACCGACTTCACACTCGCTAAGCCCTCATGAATTATTAATTTTGTTTTATTGTGATTAACCCTCCATGTATATATCAATCGGGTCTGCCCTGGAGGATTATATATTATTTATTGTGACTTACCTCTGATGAATATCAATCAATAAGCCCGACGATCGATATTTTGGCTTGGACTACTCCTCCGATAATTAATAATATTTTAGACTACCCTCCTAACATTTTCTCTAGACTCATCTCATGCCCAACTCCTATAGTCCTGGGGATGTTCCAATGCATATGGCTCTACGTATAATTCTAATATGCCTAATCACATGCAAATATGTAAACACGCACATATCCACATAATATCCAATCACACAATCATGTCGTAATAAATTCATATATCAAAAATTAGGCCCCTTTGGGCTAATGATCATACGCAAATTCCACTCGGAATCACTCGACCAAAACATGACCACACACAAAATAGAGCATTTTCGTGTCATGCCCTAGGAACAAGAAACCCTAGGTTTGGCTTGCCTCAACACTAACAATTCATCGGGCTCACTTTATGAACCTCGCATTTCACGCCATTCCTTATCTTTCTCCTGTAAATCCAATACATGATTTGATACCAAATCACCTAATTTGATTGAACCCACCTCAGCCGTGGCGCTCACTTCGCTGCTCAACAAAACTAAAACACTGACCCGGCCCTAAGGCTCACACCGATCAACGGCTCTCACGGCCTCATTCAACTCAAACATTTGCAAAGTATTTAAAGAGTAATAAACCCAAGTAGTGAGAAACTCCCTACTCCTTGGAGTTTGAGGAAACTCCCTAAATCCGGCACTCCACGCGAAGCCCCTCCCACGAGCAAAGCCCTCTTATTCCGAAGACCGCCTATCGTCTGACGCCTGCATTTTTTAGAGAGAAGCTTGACACTCTCAATTCTAAACCAAATTTCAGCATCGGATCTCCCTCCTTTCACTTCCCATGTTTTTCTCTTTAGTTTAAGTGGAGAAGACAAGTCATGTACACTATTTTGTCTTCTAGTGACTTAAACTTTCCAAAACACCTTGCGTCCTTCATTTCAGTTTTATATTCGCACCATCTCGGCCGTCCATTTTCATCATTTCTTACCATACCACTTATGGCACATGAGTGAGCGCGCCGTGGCGACTTTCACACATCCGTAACGCTTATTAAGATCAACCGCATGCCTCGTAAAACGCTTACCGACCGCTCCTCGGAATTCTACGAAACTTTACGCAAGAAGCTAGATTTCGCCGAGACGATTCAAACGATAAACGCTTCATCATCCGATATTTCAGAGAATAAATTTTTGATTTTTAATCAAATTACAATTTCAGAACCGAACACGATATTTTGTCCTTTTTCCGTAAATCAAATTACCAAGCATCGACTATTTCTTCCATTCCTTTTAGTTTTGTTTCTTCTACTGACATCCTTGTGTGCATTGTCTGGACCTTTATTTGCCTTTAGCTAGCCTGACTTCATTCTCTCTAGTCTCCGTCTCTGTTCTTTGTGAGCCTTCTGCCGTTCCTTCCTGGGGTCCACCGTCCCTGGGCTTCTTGATTTCTTTCAAAGATAAGACGAGTTGTCATTAAGAATTTTGCTCTCTGATTTCATCCACTCACCATGGTCCTGCCTCTGCTTCCTCTCCGCATCGATGCAACATTCTTCGGCGACATTTTGTCTTGACGAATCATAAAATCTCCAACTATTTGGTCACTGTTCAGAAGCCCGAGGTGCCTCCTCTTCCCTGTGACAAGTGCTATGCAAAGAACCTGATTAAATACCCTCGGGGCCTAATATTCTAGATCACTGCTCAAGATAACCCGGACCAGCAAGTACGGTCCTTCATGGGGCCATCTTTGCCGCACGCACGCCTCCTCTCATGCCTCTGTGTCCCTTGACGTTTGGACCCCCATGTGACTTCGCGTCCAGGATTGGTGTGCTCTCTCATGGCCTTCTGATAATCATTCCTTCTCGTCTCTCTCGCACCCTTCATAAAAAAGGGCCTCGCAGCATCAAATGTGTCTTCGCTTCAAGTCGCACCTAACGGGTCAGTATTTGGTTAGTCTCGCTAGTTTTCTTAGGATGCGGACTCCTGTCCTCAAAGATTCTCGCTTTACCTTTTAGCCCAAGGAGACATCCGAGGGCTTTATTTTTCTAGCCTGCTCCTCCCGTGATCTCCACTTCCTCCTCCCGCCGCACCGTGAAGGGACGCTATTTTTTCGTTAGTGGCCGTAACTGGGAGTAAGACCCTCCCACAAGACACACCCTGACTTCCGCGGCTCTGACCACCCCCCAGTAAATCTTCGTGAGTGGCTACTCCCTTGCTGGGTCATGTGGTCCGTTTATCAAGCATCTCCACCTACACATGTTCATGCTTTCAGTGCCTCGCAATATCAGCGCCAAGGCTGGGCCGGTGGTCCTCCTCGCCCCCGGCGTCAGCAATCAGCCCGATGTTCCCTGGCCCTTCGAGTTCGAGGTCCACTCGCTCTACTGCTCTGAGATCTTCACCTCATTCTACCATGAAAGTTCCTCCCGCTATTCTCACCGCAAAACCCACGGCGTGAACTGTCGTCAGCAGATGGCGGTCTTGGCTTCCGAGCGAAGCGAAAAATCTCGACTCGTTGAGAAAGACCGGGTCGGCTTTGTCAAAGTTCCAAAGTCAGTATCTTTCATCTCTCTCCATCCACTCGTGTTCGAAACCTAACTAAGGCTGTCTCCCCAGCTCCACCTTATAGTTTTGAGTTCGCGGTCCCATTCCTCGGGTCTCACAAGTAGGCCGAAGGTCCCAGCTGGGCCGTTGAGAGCAACCATCGATGGTCGCGCCCATCACCATCCGAACCCACACAAAGTTAGAAGGTTAGGTCACCTTCAAAGGGTGGAAAGCGAAGCAGCGCAGCCTTTAATCCACAATCGGGTGGTGACGGTTCCTTTACTTCACAACGTCAACTTGCTGCGCAGAGCGGCTCATCCTCACTGGGCGACTTCGACCTTAAGAAGTCGGTTGCTTGGCCCGTTGATGAGGTGCCCCGCCCCCTTATCTCTTCAGGTCGCTCCGTGTGCTCCGCACCTTGTCATATCGATTCCATCTTTATCATTTAGATCTCCAGATCGGCGCACCCCATGCCTGGCGGCGTGTGCGTTATCGAGGCCAGCGGCCTCGCCGTGTGAAGGCCAAACTAAATAATGGCGCCCGCTGCCCGGGAGCATACAGGGTACTTCATCCGCCGAGCTGGCCGAGCCGCAGGTCGTGCAATATGACCGAGAGGGTCAAACTTAAACATCACGCCCGCCTGCAGTGGTCGCCCTGTGGTAGGGAAGACGAGGCCCAGAACAGCTTGAGGGTGGCTGAAGGCGAGCCTGCGAGGCTCGGGAGGATGCTTGAGGTTGCGCAAAATGACTTGATTTCGAGGCGACGATCGCAAATCGCCCAGACATGGAACTCGTGATGAATAGTGACAGCTCTGGTCATCCCGAGGAGAGCTCTCTCGTGAGTTCTGGGAAGAACTCCGGCGCGCTTGATCAAAGACACCCGCGTGATAAGACCGACGCAGCCGATTCCAGGCTCGTCAGCGAGGTTAACGAGGCGCCACCCTCGCTGGAACTCGCCTCCGACCCAGAGTGTGGTGGATCATGGGGATCTTTCATCAAGAAATTATTTCGTGGCTCACGGACGGTTATCGAAGATTGAGGGCCGAGGCTGCCAAATCAATGGATTCTCGGGTGGCTTGCCTTTTAGAAGAAGGTCAAGCCAATGCCTATTCTGCCCGGATTTCAACTTTATTCCAAATGACGAGGAGGAGGAAGGGTCCTTCTCTGCCGATTATCCTGGAGAACCTGGCACCCCCGCTGAGGTCCACTCCCCCTCTTCACCGTCTACTTCTCCTTTTGATTCCCGCATCTTCCGTGCTCAAGCCTTATCCCGCCTCGACGACGGCCAAAGACCCTTTCTTTTTTCTTTTGTTGGGCCTAGGACCCGCTGATTATATGCAATCCTTCCAATGAACATCATTTAGTTTCATCTACTTCTTTCGCCCTCGCTGCGTTTCATGTTCCTTCGCTTGATTTGACTTTACTTTGTTTGCATGGTCGACGGTCGCGAGTTGTGGATAAGAGCTCCTTAATTGACACCTGCTGAGAATTCTGGGCCTCTCAAGCCTTGCGGGCTGAACAGCCTGAGTCAACCCAATCCTTAGCCTGCATGGCCCGCATGGATGAACTCAGCCAAAAGCTCGAGCTACTAGGCCCGTCTACCGAGTCGGGCTCCCGAGTCGAACCGGCCCTTAGGTCAGTCTCTCGTCTCGTGGCCGTGTGGGATGAACCGCTGCGAGCTACCGGGTCTGGCTTACCGAGTTGTTCGAGAGCCGAACCGGTTCCTAGGTCAGTCGCCTATGTAGCAGGTCGAGCTCGTCACGCTACTAGGCCCGCTAGATGATCAAGGCTTGAGCTCGACCGACTCTTAGTCGCGGTCGGCCGTGGACGAATCCTACCGCGCGAGCCACCGGGCTCCGTATGACTTGCTTGAGTTGAACCGCCGAGGAGCTCGCCTATGCGTAATGGCCGCAGCTCGCCCATGTGAACCGCCGAGGAGTCACACGCGACCGCCGGGAAGAGCTCGCCGCGAATTAGCCGGAAGAGCTCGTCAGCAGGAGCTTACTGGGAAGAGCTCGCCACTTGAGAGCTGAAGGCTCGCCTATGCGAACTGGGCGTGCAGCTTGTCCATGTGGAATCGCAGAGAGCCGTCGGCGCGAATTACTGTGAAGAGCTCGCCAACGTGGACCGCTGCAGCTCGTTTATGTGGGATACCGGAAGAGTTTCTATGTGAACTCGCTAATGTGAACGCTGGCAGCGCTTCGTTTATGTGAACTCGCCAACGCGGAACCGCTGGGCGTGGCTCGCCATGTGAATAGTCGCGTGGTTCGCCGGCGCGAACGCTGAGTAGCAGCTCGCGGCGTACCGGGCGCAGTCATGTGAACTCGTCAACGGAACCGCTGGCAGCGCCCGCCTGGCGTTAGTTATGGCTCGCTTCATGCGAACGCTTGAGAAGAGCTTCGTTAATGTGGACCGGGCGCAGCCCGCCGGAGTGAACTCGCCAACGTGAACCGCCGCGTGTGGCTCGCTTATGTAATAGCTGGCGTGGTTCGCTTCCGCGCGCAACGCTTGAGAAGAGCTCGTTAATGTGGACTGCTGAGCAGAGCTCGTCTATGTGAACTTGTCAACCTGAAATGCTTGGCAGAGCTCGTCTATGTGAATCGCCGAAAGAGTTTTCTACGTGGAACTCGCAAACGCGGAATCCGCCGCGCAGCTCGCCTAGGTGAATAGCCGAAAGAGCTCGCCTATGTGCACTTCATCACGGAATCACGCGTAGCTCGCCTATGTGAAGGCAAGCGTTCGCCGCGCGGACAACGAGAAGAGTCAACGGAATGTCATGCAGCTCGCCCATGCAATCGCAGCCGGGCGACGAGAGGCCGAGTAGCGATAGTCTGTCGATCCCACCTTAGGGTGTAGGACCGTCTTAGGTGCAGATCAACTCGCCAAAGTAGTTTCGCCGCCCGGCATTGCACGAAAATGCACGATATACCGAAATCGACCGACTCGTAGTTGACTCGTGAGTGGACAAACTGGCTTTAACGCGAGTCGCCGGCTCGCGCCGCGCCGCAGCAAGGAGCAAATAAATGATTCGACTCGTAAATAGCAGGATTCGCCCGTAGAGTAGACGAACTGCCAACGTGAGCCGCCAAGTTCGAAGGCGTACGTGGTTAAGAGCAATGAGCCGATCCGACTCCTCGCATTGACCAGCAGAGTATCGAACCCGCCAAAGCGCGCGCTCCCGGCGCCGTGGCCGAGTGGCGATGTAGCCCTTCCAACCATCCGACTCTCGTGGGAAGTGGACTGCCCAGTAGACGAACTCAAAGGCCGTCACCCGCACTGGCCGAGGGCGATATAACCCGAGCCGACCACCTCAAGTAACGTGGACTGCGCGCAGGTGACACCAACCGTCAAAACAGCCGCTCGGGCCCGGCGCCGTGGCCGAAAGTGGCGATGTAGCCCAGCCGATCCGACCTCGTGTAGTGTGACTTGTGCAGAGTAGACGAACTCATCAAAGTGAGCTGCCGGGCTCCGGCCGCGCCGAAGCGTTATTACAGCCCATTTTCTATCTCGACCCGCACGACCGCCCGCAGTAGACTAACTCGCCAAAGTGAGTTGTTGGGCTCGCGCCGTGGGTCGCCTACCTCTCGACGCTCTTCGGAAAGGGGGAAGCGAGCGCTTCAATACCGGATGGATGGAGAATTAACGCTCGCGCTGGATTTTCGCCGGGTGCTTTCGCTTTATAAATGGCCGCCATTGCCGTGGAGTTTATACTTCAAAGGATTCGCTTTTGCGCGTGAACCGAAACTGAGCGAGATGAAGGCCTCAAGCCCGTGCTGTCATGGCCGGGATCCTCCGCATTCCCTTCGGGCCCGCCTCATTGACTTCCCGCCGTGGAGTTGTGCTTCCTGGGTCTCCCCGAGTCAGTTACCCTCAGGCTTCTGCAGAACGCGCCCGGGGAGGGCGGTGCATTTTGGCGTCGCCTTCTCCATTTTCTCTCGTTTCCTTCTTTCTCTTCCTTTCCTTTCTCCTCCTTTTCCTTCTTCTTTTTCATCTTTTCTTCCACATCTATCTTCCCTTTTGTTTCTTCATAAACTCCTTCCACTTTTTTTCTTCTTCCTATTCTTCCACATCTCAAGTTTCTTCCTCTTTCGCACAAACTCTTCTTTCCATCCCTCTTTCCCCTTTCCACCTTCGGCTTTGCTTCATCTCGTTTTCTTTTCCTCTTTCTTCCCGAAGTTTTTTTTTTTTTTTTTTTTCGAGGGAATCCAGTCATACTAAGTAAGCTTCCAAGATAATCGATGACACCCATTAGATTTGTAACTAATAACTCGATTGGAATAAAGAGAGATTTTTCCTTTATAATCATATTTCTCATTCTATTTGATGTAGTTTTTTCAAGCATTATATACCCAGTTATTTCATAATGCCCAACAAAATGAATCATGAACTATTAATCCAATAATGAAAATGATCCATTTAATGCAAACCTATGTCCATCTCATAGGTAACAGATGCCTCGCGCCCGCAGCGCCCAAAATTTTCCTCCGTTTATCAGAACGCTCGTCCACTTCACCCAGATAGATGGAAGCTCCCGGTCAAACACTTCCACAAATGATTCTTCCCTACACATCTTTAACAGATCCCGCAGCTCCCGGAGCCTTCACTTTAATAAACCCACGCCTTCCTCGGTAACCCAGATTTAGTATATCAACGCGGCGCCGTCAGAGATCCACTAGAGTCAGAAATGTCGTTAAACACCGTCGCCACCCCATCCTCGACTCCTAATCCCGATTCTAATAGTCGCCATACTCAAGCAAAGCCAGCTTTAATGGGCTTCCTTCTCGTTGCGACTTCGTGTCGCTCAGGCTCCATAGCACTTGGGAGGTATTCTACCCACTTTCCTTAAGATCTTCCAATTTGGTCTTTAACGCGGGCCTTAAGGGTTCCGCCATGGTGACTCTCGGCCCCGTCCATTAGACCGTGGATGTGCCGGGGGCAACCGGGCGGCTCTGCAAGGCTCGCAAAGTACGCACCGCCCAAGGGCGCCTAGAAGAGAGTCCAATTCACTGACCTGTAAAGGCCACCTAAGTAAGTCTTCCACAGACGTAAAATAGAAGAAGTCTCACAATATATTATTCGCAAGTCCAAATCTCACCTTCAATAAAGGAGAAAGACAATATTGGTTCATCAAATTGATCCCCAAATAAGGAAGGAAGATTATCCAAAATAAACTACTCTTTCTATATCCTAATACCAAATCCTATACGGACTATAATAAGAAATATCACATTCAATGGGAATGAATTCTATTTACCATCAAACTGGGAGAACATCTACTATAAATACAAGGTCACCCCATCGGTGAAAGGTATGCAAAACATACGCTCAATACTGCGCTTCCTGCGCTCTTTTCTCGTAAGAAACCGACTCCCAGTATCGGAGCGCTACCTGGGCGAAGCCCCCACAATGCCTTCAATCCTCATATATGAGAGTGTTACCAACCAGTTTGCAGTGATCGACCGAGTTTGCCGATCGGCATTGCGTACGCAAGAGCCTCTCACCAGACATCCCAAAAGCCTGCATCCCACTTCTCCAAAGAATCCGGATCTGCCCAACGACTCCCTACACGCTCCAACACCCCAAATTCTGGCTGAGGTGTTGACCATCATCTCCCATTATTAGAAACCAAATATTATATAAATATAGTATAAAACAATCCTTCCGTCTTTGTTTTGTTTGTCTCAAAAAATTGAGGAAAATGCAAAGAAAAAAAAATAAAAAAGAAAAGTAGAATATGTTGAAAATAAAAAATACCAAACTAACAATATTTTATTGCTACTTCAAACAGTTTTACTTATTTTAACTAATCAAAATAAATATTAAATAATTAAAAATATTTAATTATCTATAATCTTTTTTTTTTTTTTTTGAGACTTTTAGTAGACAACCAACATAGGGAATAGTAGCATAACTGAACGTAGTTAATAAATCTAATATATTATTTTTAGTAGACAATCAATGGCATTAGTAAATTTTTTGGTTGCCCAATAATTCATGGTAAATTAAAAAGAAGCTCATTTTCTAAAGTGATCCTCAAATCTCATAAAAGTTAGCTCCTTGGAAAGCTCCTTTTCTTTCAAGAGTAGCTAAAATTGTGTTAATAAAGGCTAATATAGCAACCACCCCTCTCCATGTTATGAATATTGTTTTAAACTTACAAAAAATTAATAATGAGGATTTTGATAAAATTAATGGGAATTTCTACAGGTCCCAAACATAGGTAAAGTCAAATGGTTTCCTTGGTAGTCTAGGATAGTCGCAGAATCTGCTTTAGAGACTAAGGAATTATATAGAAATAAAGAAACTAACAAACCTTCAATCAAGATGGAGAATCCTCACGGATAAAGATACCTTTTGGGCAAGAATAATAAGGGGAAAATATGTTAAAGACAATAAATTCTTTAGAATCTAAAAAAATGAGATTCTATTGTTTAGAAAGAAGTCATAAAACATAGAAAATATATAGGTGCTAGCTGGGTTAAAATAATGCATAGGAGATGGTAGAAAGTTAAGCTTCTAGATAGATCATTCAATCTATATGACCCCTCTCAATTTTTTTTGTGGATGAAATAATTTGTTTCTCATCAATTGTGGGATGTCAAAGTACATGAATTATAATTAGAGACCAAGGAATCTACACTCTCTTTAATCCACTTATGTCATCCAATGTTTTAGGAGACATCAAAGCAATTCCTATCACATCCTCTCCTCTAGAGGATATGGTTATTTGGGGTTTCTCTCAAGATAATAATATTACTCTTAGGTTAGCAACTTGGGCTATGATTATCCTAGATCCAAGATTTTGAATTGGATTTGAAAATTAAAACTTCTTCCAAAAATAAATTTTTTTTCTTTGGCTAGTTATTAGGAATGCCCTTCCTACTTGCCATTTTCTTTTTGCCAAAAGGTTGAAAATTCCACATAAATGTCATTTGTGCAATCAAAATATTGAAAATATCAATCATGTATTTAAAAATTGTCATTTTAGTATAAGTATTTGAGAACAGATAATATAACAACTCCTCTTTTTTATGAGAGACCTCTTGGTTAAAAAAAAAAAAAAAAAAACAAAAACAAAAACAATACTATAATCCACCCCATGGAAAAGATTGACATAAGCATATGGAATGTTTGAACGCAAGTCTTTAAGAAGGTTCAATCAAATCCTTTCATAATTGGAGAAAATAACCTTAATATTTCAGGTACCCTCTCAAGATTATTTATTTGAGCCTTACCTTCAGGAACAGGACAGAATGTCTTCATATGGTGAGAAAATGATTAGCTAGATTTCCTATTAATAATAGTTCAAATTAAATTCCATGGTCGAGGATAAAGAAGAATAAAAATGCTTTATGATGGATCATTAGATATTCAAATAGTATTATAAAAATGTCAGCTTGTAGACATTTAGGTAAGTCCTCGATAATTGTAGCATAATGTATAGCACTCACAAATGGTATTTTAGTTGGCAAAAATAATGGTTTTTCGGGCTTAGAGATTGAAGGTGATTATAAAATAGTAGTAGGTGGTTACAGTTAGTGTTCCTTGCTTTATTGAATAGTTAACATGCAGGACATTTGGAAAACTATCCAAGATTTGAATATACAATTGTTGTCATGTTTTTATAGAGAAGAAAATAGAATCACATATTGTATGGCCAAAAGGTATTGATATTGTAGAGTCAAAAATTTATAAGTTTCCTCAAGGATAAAATAATTTATTGTGGATATCCAATCCTTTTGTAAGAGTACGGTTTAGTTTTTTTCCTTTCATGAAAAAATTACATAGAGAAAATGATAACAAAATTATTTTCTCTAACATTTTTTCTTGCCATAGTACCATCAAGGAACCAAACACAACCTGAAGGAAAATTATTTAAAAATATTGTGTTTTTCTTTTACATTTTCTTTATATTTTTCCCCCTTCATATCTTCCATTTTATTCAAACTTAGGAAAATAATTATCCACAATATCTTTTTTCCTTTCTCTACCATTCTCTAGGAGCCAAACATAGCCTTAGAAGATGTAAATTGTAACAGGAACGGTTGCCTGAGCAAGGAAGAACTGAAGGCAGCCTTCTTCGAACATGTGGGGCATATGCCCCTCGGTCTGCCAAGATTTAGCACCTACCAGTTGTCCTTGTACATTTGTTAATTAAACTTAACTGACAGAAAATTTAAGAGAGCAAGAAAGATTTTACTTATCATATCTAGTTCAAGTGGTAGAGTGTTTATTATTTCAAACAACAAAAAATATAAAGAGAGAGATCTTAGATTTGAGTTTAAGTGAAAATAATTTACTATTTTGAAACTAAAATGTATTAAAAAAAAAAAAAAAGAGAACAAGAAAGATCCATACGTTGAATGAATAATCAGCAAGTTTATGGAAGATACCCACATTTAATAATTTATTAATCAAACAAAGAGAAGGATGTGGCAGAATAAAAGTCTTATATGGCGTTTGTTTTTTTACTTACGCCGAATGTAAACCCTTTTGAACTTAATACCAATGTAGTACTTAATAGCATTAAGTATTAAGTCGTTTGTTTTTTTTAACATTTTATCTCTATTAAGGATTAAGTTGTTTGTTTTTTAAAAACTAAAAATTTAACATCTTAACAGCTTAATATATTGTGAATGCTGAAATTGTGAATGCTCTACCATTTTTCATCCGGCCTTAACTTTTTCTCCTTCTTTTGAACCCTTTTCCATCCTTCTCCTACACACCTCCGGTGTCCTCCTTTTCCCTGCTTCCTCATAAGTAAACCTAGTTTATTTAGATGATTTCTCCTTCCAAACTGTTAATGATGCTTCCTCATAAATTTAGTTTTATTTGATGATTTTCTCCTTCCAAACCGAAGTTTACGATATTGTTGAAGCCTTTTGATCTGATTGTCTTGTGGTTTTTTTTTTTTATTATTCTTTTCAATTTGTATTTTATTTGGATTTTTGTTGAATTTGTTTCTGTGGAAAAAATGATATGGTTTGTTGTCGGTTGGGCTGTAGAAAGTAAGGGTTAGGAGGGAACTCAATGGCCATATGGTGTCCTGGCAAATTAATATTAGCTAGTCCCCGTCTTGGGTTCCAGAAGTGTGGATTGTTTTGAGAAATTGGAACAGATTGGTGGAGGCACATACGGGTGAGTCCGGCGAGGTTTCTCATCCGTGGGATGGCTTTCAATGGAAAGCCCAATTTTTTGGCTTTTAGTTTCCCATTTAAATTTTCGCAGTATGAATGAATAATGTAATAAATGGTCAATGTCAAATAAATTGCTTTCAAAGATTCAGCTTCTAAAAACAAACACGCCCCTTACCCGTGCATTGCTCTTACTATCTGAAAAACAAGAACCCAATTATAAGAAAAAAAAACACTTAGGTGGGTGTTTGTTTTACTTAATGCTAAATATAAAATTTTTGAGTTATGAATGTACTTAATAATATTAAATATTTAGTTGCTATTTTTTCAAAAATCAATCAATTTTGTAATTCTTATCCACTTCCAAGAGTGCTAAATATTTCAATAAAATTTTAAAATACATATACTTTAATTTAATTAACATGAAACAGCAAAAATTTCAAAAATTCTAGCATGTTAGTAAATGAATTAAAAATTAAATAAATACAAGAAAATAAAAATAAAAAGAGAAGATGTATGTATAAGAATAAAAATCCATCTATTTGCTTTATTTCCTTCTACTTTGAATAATATCTTGTTTCTGGGAGTTTAAAAAATTTATTGTCAAATTAAAATCAGATAGTGGGGCGAGAATCCACAAAAGCGGTGTATAGCATAAGCCATAAAGCTACATAATTCTTATCAATTAGTCCTCTACAATTTCCAAGTAGACCCCAATCCCATTACCAATAATATTCTTGCTTGCCTCGTTTGAAATTCTTGCCTTTAGGTAATTTTGGTTTGGGAAAAAAGGAACACAAAAGAAATATTAAATTTTTTTGATATTTGATATACCATAAAGAAATAAAATAAAATATCAATAAAAAATACTTTAAATTTTAGTATTTTTCAAATTTTGCATATGCATCTATCAACTTTAAATTATTTTATTGTCGTAATCCCCAAAATCATTGTGCAGAGATTTTGCAGTGGTAAATTCTATACATAGTCCTTAATATTTGTTTGTTTGGTTTTTGAAAATAACAGAGAAAAGTATAACAAAATAAAATTTTAAAATGAATAAGAATTATTTTTATATGATCTTTGAAATTCATTAATGTTTTATAATGAAAATAAATATAAGAAATTTCTTAGCAATCATACATAACTAATGTGATAGAAAACTCAACGTTTCAAAAGGATATGGTATAAGGAAGGGAGAAGTCTCAGGTTCGGGTCCCAATAGAAACAACTTATTATATTATAACAAAATTGTTTTAAAATGTCAAAAAATAGTGTTCCTCACTAATTTCTTTAGAAAAACAAGTTTTCAGTTTTGAAACAAATTTTAAAAAACAAACGCAGATGTTGCTAGTCCGATCTTCATCTGAAAATAATTAAAATACAGGTATTGGCAGGGCAATCATGATTATTCCCAAACAACGTTTCATGTATAATGTGGTGTTAAAAAACTAATACTACAAAAAACGGACCAGCAAACATCTGGGGTCACACTTTTGTTAAGAATCAACTTGACCTAACTCCTCACATTCAAACAAAGTAGCAACGCATCTCAACATTTAAGTCCGCGAATTGATACCCAAGTGTGTCGGCCCTCATATATTAAAATTAGGTTCTTTCTTAAAGAACTAACTTTTATTATTCCAATCAGATATATATATATATATATCGATATAAACTCATATATAAATTTATTAAAAATTAAAATGGATATAATCAAACAAGTTGATAACATAATATATCAACTCAAAACCTACAAATTTGATATATATATAAAGATTATTTATAATGTTGTAATATAAATAATCAATTTTATAATATACCCACGCAATTATATGAATATATTGTTCTTATTCAATTCATCATTTCATAATAAAAAACGACCGTGAATTTATTAATTAAAAACAAAAATATCATAACAAAGACAATATAAACCGTGATATCTTCAACAAGACGGCGAAAATCATTTAAAATAAAATAAAAATCCAGATCCACATGAACAATGTTTTCAAAATAATTATAGGAAGGATGATAGATAAGGCATTTCAGGTGGTCAAAATCACTCCTCATTCAGGAATCTAAGTGGCTAGAGAAGAAAAGCTGTGGAAAACTATAGGGTTTCTAGTGGAAATATAACAAAATCTAATTTAATAAAATTAGCTTTTATTTGACAGTATTTATTTATTTATTATCGTTAGTATTGGTTCCACAAGAATATAAGATTTCATGTATGGAGGTGTACCTTTAAAATGAATCAAGCCATTCTTTCAATGTTTCTGAACCCAATGGAGGAATAGGAAAAGTTAACACATACATACATGGTACATATACTTCATTCTCAAGCAAGAATTGTTCATATAGATAGCACTTTCTGCTCAATTATAATCTCCGTAGAGTCATGTTTCACCTGTATCGACGCAAGAAATTTGAGAGCAAGGAGGAGCCCTTGAGGACGTTTCGAGATGATGATAACGGCAAAGCAGAGAAAAAGGTGGAGAACCCTCATCCAAAAAACGGGTAACAGCTGATCTGACACTCCTGACGAGACGTGTACACTGAACAAACCTCTTCTTCTTCAAACAGGTCCCTGACAGAAATGTCCACAAGGAACCAGATAGAGGAATTCCTGAATAAAAATGACAAAGATGGGACAACCTTATAAGGCAGAGTCGAAGAACAGACTAACTCAAGGTCATGTTTAGGAAATAGTGCTATGAGGTTAACTCAATTCAATCAAATGATTTGAGGATTTGGCACTCCAAAATGTGAGAGACAGGATCCTCTCATTTCAACAGGTTAATCTCAATAAGCCTGTCATTGACAGCAATCTTCTTCCTTCCTCCTATCACATATTGATGCCCCACGCCTGATGCATCTTCTAAATTCTTCTCTCCCACACCATGACATATCTATTTCATTGGCTGTATACAAAAAATATGTATGTACACAGACAGCATATGTATTTAGTTTCTTTAGCTTAATCCTTGTCTTGATAGAGATTTTATTCTGGTCACAAAATTATGTCTTATAGGTCCCTGTAAATTCACCTAGATATCATTTAGAGTTGAACTCAAATATCGTCTTAATGTAGTAAATAAAATATTTTATTTTATTAAAATTTTTCTCTCTCCGATAATATTTTATTTTCCTTTTTCCTTTATAGATGTTTGTTTCTTTCTGCTCAAAACCAAAACAACCCTGAGGTTATGGTTGAATCATCACTACAGTAATCCCTATAAATAGTCATCAAAGATTTTTCAAATATATATTAAATATAATAGTTCTATTTTATAAATATAAGCTTTTTGTCTCAAACAAAACAAATGAATATCAAAACGATGAATCAAGAGATATAGAACTTGAACCCATGATTATATAAGACAATATTGCTCTTATGCCAATCTTTATATTAACTGTATTAACATAACAAAATTAATCAGGTTCAACTCGGTCAGAGACCAGAAAACTGATATAAAGAAGAGAGGGGGGCAAAGAATTTCTGATGGGAGTATAGACACCCATCATGCATCCATAGACAAAAAGATCCATGCCTTTGTGCCCATTGCAACTTGTGCTATTCAGACAAGCCGCACCATGACGATGGTCTTATTTTCTAGATCCTGAAGACTTGAGTTTAATTTAATCAAGATGATGTTTAGCTGTTTTCTGCTCCTTAAACATTTTAAGACACGACATTACCACTTAATAGATAAGGATAAGGTACATAAATGTATGTTTAACTTGATCCTTAAATATTTTTTTTTGCACCACTACCACCATCAGATTATTTTATAATAAACATGTCTCATACCAAGCACCTGGAATGGACAGAGAATAGTTTAATTAAGCTGTTGACTGATTATCCATTATATAGATAATTTACAGATGTCACACTTAATTTAGTTCACATGATATCAATCAACTGCTTGATCGTCCATTTATCTAAATTTATCACCTATATACTGACTATATAAATTATTATTTAAGCCACAAACAAAGTTTATATATTATTAGACCAAAAATGCCAAGAAAGCTGTTTAAATGATACAACAAAATATCAGTAATAATAACTTATCCTTCTAATGTTTCAATAAAAGGTCACGCCCATTTCCTTTACATGATTCCTCAGTGATTTTATTAGGGATATTTGGTTAAAAAAGTCTATAAAATTTAAACGAATTCACCTTAATTTGACATTTCAAAGTATTCTTTTTCCTAATGTCAATTAGCAAACATATTCTAATCCTGATGTTACGCAGGTTAAAAACACTCAGATACACAATAACAAGAAAACTGTTGTAAGTTGAGAATTGATCAGCATCAGATCCATGTCAAAGCTTGTTAACTGTACATGAAAAGAACAATTATTACATACTCAATAAATTTTTTATGGTTTGAATATTATCTTTAACAAAACAACAATCTTTCGTACAAATTAAAAACCAAAAAGAATACTTCAAAAAACAAAGAAATGTAGAAATTATTTGGACTTGACTAAAAATCATTAGAATATGTCCCTTTTAACCCAAACTAAATTGCAGTATCCATCTTCAGAGGTCATACGTTATTACCACCAATTTGATGGTTAAATCTCAGCTTAGCTAATATAATCAACATCTTCGATTCGACGCCCGAGAATCATGATCTTTGCCTTTTGCCCCGTATCTCTTCATATTACATCACTCATATTTGATTTACTGCTGGTTTTCATATTTAAGTGCCCCATATAAAAACAGATCAAAGCCCGTACAAAGCCAGAGTTTTGTTGTGTTAGTTGATTAATGATCCAAAAGAATTAGAAATGATGTTAAAAACTTTATGATTTATCTTCTATTCACACTGCATCTCATTGATTTGCCTTCTGAAAATCACTTGGGCTTCTTCATAAACAAACTTCATGATAAATCAGATAAGTTTATGCTTATAAACCCATAACTTCTAATCTCAACTATAACATTGTGAGACTTTTGAATGCAAACACAAAGAAGAAATTATAAATGATTGTTAAAAGACATTAAATAATCTTAAATTTGTGAATCCAATACTTATATTTTTCTTGAAAATAATTATTTAAACAAAACATTTTTTCTTCATTGATGTTGGTTTGTCAAAATTGAGGTAAAATGATGATAATGCACTTCACTAGTTTTGAAAGTTGTTTTAACTTGGTCTGAAAATCAACTCAGAAATGTAATGAACAATGATGAGACGGCAGAATGATTTTCATATTGAATAATAATCGTTTCAAGTGATGAATAACCTCGGAGGCTCAAACATTTATTGGACATGAAATATATGTATATACGGATCAAAATTATCCCAAATCCCCAATTGGTGGTCAGCATTTACGCGCGAGTCCCTCCGATCCATCGTCGTTGATGAACGGTCTCCGCTGGCATCAGCATGACGGAGTGCTGTCCGGCTCTCCACCCACTGAAATAGAGCTTCAGTCCTCGGCGCGCTCCTTCAGCCTCCTTGCTTAATGACGCCGTTACCGTCGATTTCTTCAGAATTAATACCTTCCAGCTGGGTCTCTGTAAGGGAGCACACTTGGACTCTTTTGGAAATGTGCTGAGGCATCTTGATCTTGTCGTTTCTGCTACCAACTCTGACTGGCTGTACAACTGGGTAGTCATCTCATTATAGGATGCTTGCTTAACTTACAGTGTATGGGAAAATGTTTCCAGCCAAGTAACTGTATAAAAGTTGATGAGTAATATTTTTATCCCGGTATGCATAAGTATTGAAGTGTTCGCACTGTAATATTATTAGATGAGTAATATTTTTTAGCTTTGACGGTAATATTAATCAAGAACGTAAAAATAAAGGGAACTCACTACAAGGTGCATGAGGTTTTCAAGATAAGAGGCTGAAGATGAAAATTCACCCAACTATACTGGCATTATTCAAAGATGAGAGAATCTTTTTGGTCATCCAATGTTTCTCAATTTCTTATATCCATTTTCTTTCTGATCTTCCCACAACTTTATAACTCGTATGGCTTACAAATCATCCCCGGCATAACTTTTTTGATAGAAAGTACTTAGTGATATTCTAACCTGCTGCCTCGCTTAAACTATATGTACAGGCCTTGATAATGCATAATATAAGAGAATTAAATCAAGTCATCCAAGGTTAAAGTTCGAGAACGGATCATAATTGAGAGTACCTAAACCATCAAGATGAAGAGTTGACCGCAGGTGTACCGCTGGGGAATCATGATCAGAACACGGCTAGACTGCTAGATTAATGGATTCAACTGACTGGCGCGGGATCCAGTCGCAATCCTTCTGAATCATTCCCACTGACAGGCCAGTTCTTCTTAACGTGGACCCATCACGTTATCCTTCTTAAATGCTGTATTGGTGTTGATATATATTAAGCTTAAGAGATAAATAATAAATAAATTTAAAGACCAACTTTCCTTTTTAAACCCTAGAAACATGGATTATATTTCGGACATTTTTTGTTCCCTTTACTTTAAATTTTCCCTAAAAAACAAATAAAGATTTGTAATTTGGTTCATCTTCAATAGTTAAACCTCCCGTGCCTAAGTCTGTCCTTCATCCTCTCAAAAGTTTAGTCTCCATCTGCCCTTAAGTTTCATCACTTTATTTTTAATGCTCTGTCTCCAGTTAAACTTCTGTTATCTGAGGCACATCCTCCAAGTCGCCCGAAAGGATCAAGAAAAACACTGACCTTCATCATTCATCTTTGATATTTAGTTCAGCATATAAGCTCCTCCTTATTTCAGTCAGGTTCACCAAGATTCATAACAACCACAGTTAGATTCGCGAATATTATGACAACATCAAACGAAGGTACCAAAACATATTTGGGAAAAGATAATGTTGATTTGGTTATTCGAAACATTATTTAGTTATGGTGGTTCCAAAATTGTCATAATAAAATCATGTATAAAATGTTTGTAAATGTTTGTATCTAGCTGCAAAACTCACATTGCAATATATAAACATGGACGTAACTAAAGGAAGTTTTTGACAGTTGAACTTTAACAGATAAGGTTTTTTTGTAAGACAACTCTCGTACTGCACGTAACTATAGTTATGTTTTTTTACAAAGAACTTGACTAAGAGTTATTGTTTGTAGTAAAACAATTTTACATGAATGTAACTATAGTTAAGTTTCCTTTACAAAGAGTTTGATGTTAGATTTCCTTTTAGTGGGCTGACAAGTGTTAAATTTTGGACATGATTGTGATGTCTATTCAGTAACCCAATAAAGTTAGTGATCTATTCCCAGTTGAATTAGGGTTCACATAAATAATTATATAATTATTTCATTAATTATAAATATGGAATTAATGTGTGGTTTCCCTGTTTTGCCCTTAATGTTGTTTTGATGGGTCAATGACATTAAGGGGCAATTAAGTAATTTGAGCGGGGGTCCTTGGGTTTAAAACCTACAGCACGTTATCTGCAGCCCTACTGGTATATAACGTATCATCACAGTTTCATAATCCGTAAGACAAACCCTAGCCTCCATACTTGGAGAGCTTCTGTTACTACATTGTCTAATTGCAATGGATTCATGTCTTCTACAATATCAGCTTATTTGATCTTGATTAAGATAAAGGATTCTGGGGTTATGTGGTTTGACCTCGTATTTGGTGTAACAGTAATAAAAATCACATCTATGTGTTTATTCTTGTGTATCTAATCTAACATTTGACAGTTAAGTTTTTTTTTTAAAACAACTTTACATATACGTAACTACACTTAAGTTTCTTTTACTAAGAACCTAATAGCAGTCAAGTTTGTGGTAAAAGGACTTTACTTGAACCTAACTACAGTTAAGTTTATTTGACAAAGAATTTAACAATAGTTAAGTTTGTAATAAAATAACTTAACCTAAACGGAACTAAAGATAAAATTCATACCTACACAACTATTACTTTAAATTTCATTTTAATATCAATAATTGATTATTATTTAATTTTTATTTTAATACAGTGATTGATGAAGTGAGAATAATGATTTTATATGAAGGAGATTAGGTGCAAAATGGAAACATTTACCACTTTGAAGGTTGCAAAGGTAAAGGTATTGAAATTAGTAAGACTATAACATATGGAGAATTGTTGAAGATTGTTTGTCAGATTTTGAGAGTAGATCCAAGGGAAAGTAATGTTTCAATGAAGTATGTGTTCAATATCAATATACAAACCACTCCTATACAACTAAGAGATGATGGAGATGTAAAATTTTTTATTCGGTTGAATTGTACTAATGGTAAGTTTCCAGTTCCATTATTTATCACAACAGAGAAAAAAAATGACAACCATGAGTATGAATCAAACATCTATATTGATTTTAACACTCAACATGTGAGTGATTTGAATGATGAAAATAGAATAAGTATGAGTTGTGATCCACTAAATTGTTTTGATTCTCATGACTTTGATACAAATATACAAGGATGTTGAAGATGGTGAAATGAATGTCAACTTGTCTGAGGATAGCCAAGTGATGCAAATTGATTTGATGGAAGAGCCAATTGAAGAATATGAAACGCATGTAGAAGGAAGCACAAATGAACCATTTGAGTCAAGATGGCCATATAGACATTACCAAATATATTCTAATAAGTGAATTGTAGAAAAAGTTGTGTATGATTGTTTTGAAAAGAAAGTTCAATCGAATAAGAAAATCTTCAACCAAGATATTACTTGTTTGTTGTGTCGATAAAGAATGCAAGTGGCGACTTTGTGTAACAAAGTTGGGAAATTATGATTTGTTTGAGATAAGGATTTATAATTCAACACACACTTCTAGCTTGGACATGATATCACGTGATCATCGTCATGCAAGAAGTGGGTTGATTGGCGAAAGCATAAGAGAAATATATGAAGGGGTTGGCCTTCAATATCGTCCTAAAGACATTATAGATGATATTTGAAGCAAGTACAACGTGGAGATAAGCTATGATAAGGCATGGAGAGCTAGAAAAATTGCTTTGAATTCTCTTAGAGGTGCACCAGAGGAGTCTTATAGTGCTTTACTATCTTATTGTTATGTGTTGGAGCAAAAAAATCATAGTATTTATTACTGATATAATTATTGACCATGACAATCGATTTAAGTATTTTTTTTAATGGCTCTTGGTGCATGTATTTCTTGATTTCGTACATCAATAAGACATGTCATAACAATTGATGGTACATTTTTGAAAGCAAAGTATTTAGGAACCTTATTTGTTGTTGCATGGAAGGATGGCAATAATCAAATGCACCCCTTATGGTTTGGAATTGGTGATTTGAAGAATGATGCTTCTTGGGAAAGGTTCCTTAGAAAATTGCATGGAGCAATTGATCATGTTGATGATCTTGTGGTGGTTTTAGACCGTCATAGTAGCATTGAAAAAGTTATACAAAAAGTGTTTCCTTATGCAAGCCATGGTGTGTGCACATATCACTTGAAGGAAAACCTTAAAACGAGGTTTAAAAGTGTGGAAGTCCATAAATTATTTAATGATGCTGCTTATACATACTGTTTAGTATAATTTAACGTTATATTTGGGTAGCTACAAATGATTTCTCCAAGAGCAGCAACATATCTAAGGGATGCAGGTGATGATCGATGGGCACTTTTGCATTTTTCCAGACATAGGTACAATATTATGACCACAAGGATTGCTGAAAGTCTTTAGATGAAATTTACTTTAAAAGTGGTTTGCAAACCGTAAACAATAAGCATTGTCAATGACACATGGGCATAAGGGAGGAGCTTTAGATGCGGTACAATACATCATCAACATATGAAGTTGAAACAATTAGCTTGATGGAGCATAATATTAAATATAATGAAGTAAGTGATCATGTGAACTTGCAAACTTGTTCTTGTACATGCCATTATTTTGATCTTGATCACATACCATGTTCACATGCCATTGTGGCTTGTAGATATGCATAAATGTCATGTTATTCTTTGTGCTCAAAATATTACACTATGAACTCATTGTTAGCTTCATATGTCAGAAATAATATATCCTTCTAGACATAAAAGATTGCAGCCTAATGAAATCATAAGTAAAGTTTTATTATCACCAAAAACAAGGCGACTAGTTGGAAGACCAAGAAAAGAAAGAATCCTTTCGAGTGGAGAGGGTAAATACACATGATGTTGTGGTCGATGTGGTGATTATGGCCATAACCGAAAGTCTTGCAAACGACCAATCCCATTGGAGCCATAGTGAAATTGTCATTGAGTCTACTTTCATGACTCATATTTTTGTTTACTTTAGTAATTTTTTTGTACATGGTGAAAAGGGAAACAAATATGTTATCATATTTTGTTATTAGTTTGTGATTGAGTGGTAACCTTAAAACTTAAAATGGCGTGTCACTTCAATATCAATTCATTTGTAATGAGAAGTTAAAGCTTCTTTTTTTGTGGAATAATAGACTTACTAATATTTTGCTATATGTAACTTTTTTTTTCTATGTTATAGTATCCTTGTTAGTATTTTGAAAATATGCACATGAAATAAATTGTTAAGTTTTCAGTGAAACGTCAACCGACTTAATTACGCTTATGTTTCATTTACATTCAACTTAACAGTAGTTACGTTTTCAATAAATCATTTCACTCTAAATACAATCAGCTAAGTTTATTTCATATTGAACTTAACAATGGTTATGTTTTCAGTTAAACAAGTTTACTTGAATGTAACTGTAGTTAAGTTTCATTTACATTGAACTTAATAGTAGTTAAGTTTTCAATTAAACAAGTTTACTTGAATGTATACTACAAGAAAAAAGTGATTTAGCAACAAATTTTTAACATGGGAAAAAATTTTGTCACAAAATATATCTATTAGCAAAAAAAATTTGAAAATCATCTCAATGGTTGTTGAATGAAAAAGTTTTAGAGACGAAAATATAAATTTTGTTGCAAAACATCTTGGCAAGAACAACATTTTGTGAATAAATTATTCATAAAATAATTTGCAACAATATTTGATATTTAGTGATGAAATATTTTGTTGCAAAAAATTATTTTTAGCAAATGAAATATACTTTTAATTTTGTTAAATTTTTTTAAATTTTGGACACAAAATTTGTTTATTATTTAAGATTATTTTGCAACAAAATGATATTTTTATCTCTAATTATTATATCTAATATTTTGTTATATATTTTCTAATTTAGATGAAATGGTGTTAAAAAATATTTAATTATATTTATTTTTTATTTTTGAATCTATTTTTATTAAAAAATATTTTTAGTTCTATCATATATATATATATATATATATATATATATATATATATATATATATATATATATATATATATATATATATATATATATATATATATATAATATCAATGAATTATATTATTATTATTATTAGTATCACTAAAATATACTAGGAAAATCACGATATTGACTAATTTAGTAGGCAGTACTGCAAATGACAAGTCGTGAGAATATTAATTAAACATTAATAATTTATCTTTTGCCATACTTTAGTAATATTTTTAGGAAAATCACGTTTTATATTGACTAATTTAGTAAACAGTATTGCACATGACATGTTGTAAGAGCATAATTTTGAAACACACAATTTATCTTTGGCCATACTTTAGTAATATTTTTAACAATCATGTATGTGCATTTAAAATTTCTATCTTATCATAGAGGTGTGTGAGACCATAAGATAAAAAGGGTAAGAAGGAGGAGCAATAATGAAGGTGCAGAATGGGTGGGGACCATTAGTCTAAGGTTGAACATGACTCTATCTCAGAGGACCCGGTAAAAATTCCAATTTTCAAAATTCAAGAAACGGTCATTTCAAGAAAATCCGAAATTTTCTAGATCTCTGATGATGAAACGAACTCACCGTGGAATCCTCACAAAATTTGGCTACCAAGTCGAATTTCACAATTCCAAGACAATAATTTGCATCGCTTTTTCTCGAGGCACTGAGTATCGGGTGCCGTAAAACGACATGTGATGTGACAAAAGTCACCTATTACATGTACTCATGTGACACATATTGCATGATTAAAGAGAGAGTGATGAATGGATGTATTTAGGATCAGGCTATGTCAAATCAAGACAAAAGGACACAAGTGGAATTAATACAATTGTTAATGAGGAAGAGACAAATCAAGAATAAAGATTGTCTTCTCCAAATTAAAAGACCAAAAACAAGTATCTGAACGTGAGGCAAAGAATGAATTGATTTTTTGTATAGAGAAGACCTCTCTCTGTGATTCTGGCTAATCGTAATCATCTGCTTTTGGACAGAGCAAGAAGGAAAGTTGTTCACGCGTGAGGCCACGCGTGGCACCACTCGTGGAGTTTCAAAACCCAAGAGGTAGGGATCTTTCCTACTTGCGCATTCGCTAAGAGCCATGTAAATGGTTAGGAACGTTCTGAGGCTTGTTTTAGCCGTAAACTCGGTCTCAAAAACTTTGAATCGAGTGGAGAAAATTCCTATTTATGTGGCCGTGAACAGTAACCCGAGGGTTTCACTGTTTATATGAATAGTAACGTGAATATTTTTGTGTGAATTTTATGATGTTGAGTAATTCAAAATGAATTGTTTGTGTTTGCTAATTAGCCCATGTGAGCTAATTATTGATGTAAATTTGCATAACATGTTTTATGTGATTTAATTATGTTAATATATATGTATGTGAATATATTAGTGGAATGTGTAGCATGAATGTGTTGGAACTGCATCATGCATTCCATATGCACTTCAAGCACTTAATATTAGGAGTGAGTGCATGACATGAAATTAAAAGAAAAACGAACATGGTTGTGAAAGGAATTTCAATGGATGATTTTCTGGAGAATTGTGTTGAGAGATGGTCCAACAATTACACGTCGGAGGAGCCCATGAATTGTTTAGGAAGGTTCTCCAACACATTCACCTCAGAGGGTAGTCCAATACTTTTACCGAAACTCGGTAGTTTGTTTTCGAGAACAACAAGTTTTGTTTTGAAAACTATGATTTTACTCGATCTCGCGAGGCATATGTGAGGAGCTCTGAGGACTCTGGACGCTGGATTGATTACATAGACATTCGAGCAGTTCCATGTAATTACTGAATGTGCTCTGTCACATGTGCACTTAGCGGAGAGAATCAGAGACCCGAGAAATTCCAATTTCGAAAAGGCAAAATAGTAATTTCGACATAAAGTTGTTAATTTCGGTTAAAAACTGCACTATTCTCTAGATCTCGATGATGAAACGGATTTCACCGTTGGAATTGTCTCGCAAATTTAGCTAGCACGTAAAATTCATGCACTCGAGACAATGTCGGCACGTTTCATGCATTAGTGTTCTAGCGCCAGAAACGATTTTGATGACGAAGTCACATATAACACGTACTCATGTGTCATAAGTGGTATGAGTAGAGAAATGATGAAAATGGACGACCGAGATAGTGCCGAATGTCAAAACTGGAGAAAGAAGGGAATTAATTAATTAAATGGATTAAATGATACAAAATGACAAGATAGTGAATAGTATTCATCTCCTCAAATTCAAAAGGGGAAAAAAAAACGTGAATTGCAGAGAAGAAGGTCCAGTAGCCGAATTTGAAGGTTTTAGAGTGAGAGAGTGTCACTTCTCTCTAAAATATCGGGCAATCCGACCGTCGGCAGTCTTCGGGACAAGAAGGAAAGCTGCTCTACGTGGAGAGGGCTTCGCGTGGGTACCAGATTTAGGGAGTTTCCTCAAACTCTGAGAGGTAGGGGTTTCTCCCTACTTGGGTTTTATTCTTCGTTTAAGTAACTTGTTAATGTTTGAGTTGAATGAGGCCGTGAGGGGCCGTTTGATCGGTCCCAAACCTTGGAATCGACGCGAAGTTAATTTTTTGGAAACCCATGTGGACAAATCTGATCGTTCACGGCTGCTTCTGGTTATTCATGGTACAAATTGTGTTGGTGAATGATGCTTGATGTGTATAAGGTCGGAATGGTCGTGAAACCCGGGTTCACTAAGGAACCGATAATTTGTGCTTGAAAGGAATAGTGATCAGGTTTTACTGCCTCGAAAACAGTTGATCGCAAAATTATTTTTGTGAAAATATGTGTTTGGTCGAAAGGATTTAAATGGAATTATTTGTTTGATCATTAGCCAAGTGAGCTAATTTTGATGAATGAAATGAGAATTTACATGACATGATTGTGTGAATTGATTGTTTTGTAAAAATATACATGTTTATATATTTACATGTGAATTAGACTGTATTGAAACTTGCATACATGCATTCCATATGCACTGGAACACCCTAGGACTATAGGAGTGAGTGCATGAGATGAGTCTAGAGAAAATGGTTCGGAGGGTTGTCTAAAAATATTAATTATCGGAGGGTAGTCCAAATTAAAAATATCAATCGTCGGAGACGGCCCAATTGATATTCATCGGAGGGTAGTCCATAAACAAATAATATATCAATCGTCGGAGACGGCCCAATTGATATATACATCGGAGGGTTGTCCACTAACAAAACAATAATTCTCATACGAGGCTTAGGCGAGGGTGAGAGTTTGTGAGACTCGATCCGGAAGTTGGCCATGCGCATATTCAAGTAGGATCATGCATTTGCTTGAATGTATGTTTATTTTGAATATCAGACCGCACTTAGCGGAGAGTAGCCCACTTAGGCGACATTCCACTACCGAAGATAGTCACTCGCGAGGGATATTATTTACTGTGCACAGGAGCGCATGACTAAGAACCCATAGTGATCGAGGATTGGAAGAAAGCCGGGTTGTGACTTTGGTTGATGATATATACATGTATTGAAATGTCTAATTTTAATATATGTAATGTATAAGAGTGAAAATATCAGAATCCTTGTAACTATTTGGTATATAGTTGGATTCATAGTTATAAGTATGTATTATGAGTATCGCTTAGGCCCAAGTGGTCAGATATCTATGTGATTGCATATATTGGATCTATTGCATTGTTTGGGGACAGGTATATGTGTGGTTTTGTAGTCAGAGCCCCGTACAAAGGAGACTCGCCCGATTGCGGAGAAATGCCCAACACCCGACATTCACGAAAGTGTTTCGGTCGACTCTGGAAATAACCCGACCCCTAGTTTAGTATGCCATAGTAAACCTGCAGGAAATTTTCTACTCGGGCTTTGGCTCATCCTGCCGAGGGATCACTATTTCGTATTAGAGCAATCTAGAAAGTGGCACTCATTGCAGGCCGCTTGAGAAGAAAAGTCGGGTCAGGGCTTTGGTAGTTATCTTGTATACATGTATTAAAATTCTAAGGTTTAATATATGTTGTATTAAGAGTAATGTAAAACCCTGAACCATGATATATATTTGGTTGGGATATGTTTGATGAGTATTGATGCAGGGCCCAAGAGGCCATTATTTTACTCGCATTTGGACCCTGTGTGGTCGTTGTATATGGTTGGGATAGGTTATGTACCTTGGGTAGAGCTCCCCATACAAAGGAGACTCTGCCCCGATTTTCATGAGTGGTGTAGGGTTACCCGACATCCACGAGTATTCCGGCTGATCTGGAGTTGTCAACGACACCCCGGTTTTGAAGGTCATCTGCTCCCCTTCATGCTTATCTCTCTCGCTTCACCACAAGCCACTGGGCCGTTGTCGGCCATGCACTCGCCTTTATCGAACTACCCACACCCACAATCCCTCTCTCTTTTCAAATCTATATTCCTAGAAAATAATTAATATATACTTCTGATCAGTCCTCAAAAGGTGGAGGTAATGGAGGTGGTGGCTGGTGTTGTTCATGGCGTTGCTATACCTACTACTTGATCTCACCTCCTCTATACAATCTGGATTTAGGTGGTAGTTGGGTCCATCCCAAGATATGAGCCTTGTTTCTTCTTCTCTCTCTCTTCTCTATATATATATATATATATATATATATATATATATATATATATATATATATATATATTAATTGTTTGTTATTTGCAAAGATCAACAAAAGAGATTAAAAAGAGAACATTTTAATTAATAAATTTTTCCTAATAAAATTCATTAGTCGGTTTTTTTTTTTTTTTTTGCAATAAGTCATAAGAAATTACTTGCCGATAATTTAATTTAATTTAATGTTATAGTAAAAAAATAAATTTCCACAATATATCTATTTCAATAGTATGTTGACAATTTGTGCTGATATAGATATCTTTAATCTTCGTAAAATATAGGTCGCAGTACTGCGTATGGGCCAAAAAGACAGAAATGTAATTTGCTCAAAATATAAAATCTTCATTCACTGCAACTTCTATAACACCCCAAATTATACCCCAGTAGTTTATCACATGTTTAGGGTATAATATAAGTAAAATTTGCATTTTTTAGAAATTAAGTACTAAGGGTAAATTGATAATTTGTAAAATGAGGACTCAAGGGTTATAACATAAGAAGATGATATGTTATTGTAGATTTTGGATAAGTTGATGTGTAAATGGAATGAAATAGAAGGACTAAAATGCAAAGGGAAAATTTAAGTCCAAAATGTGATAAGCCAAACATGGCCTTAAGCCAAATCAGGGGATAAGCACCAAACTTGCCTTGGAATGGGACAAGTTCTCATGTTGATCTTTGTTAAGCTTTGGTTAGGGCTAGGGTTTTGAGAGGAGAAGAGCCATTTTGGGTGTTTCTTATTCATTTGCTTTGAAGATCTAGCCTTGTTCAAGTAAGAAGGAAAGAAAAGAGAAGAGAATCAAGGTATGAATATTATAAGTATGAAATACTAGTATGGAACCTATATGTATGGAATTCATGAACGGAACCTATATGTATGGAAATCCCTCTTTGTCTAAGTTATGTAGGAAAAATCCTATTAGAAATGTTGTTGGTTGGTATAAGATGAGTTTTATGGTTTATTTTGAGTTGGTTTTGGTTTGGAAGGAAATTTCTAGTGAAAAAGGCCAAATCTAGCCATTTATGTGTTCTGCTCGACACCCCTTCGCCTAAGCGAAGGTTGATTCGCCTAGGCGAACCCGAGGCTTAAACTCCTAACTTTCTGATTCGCCTAGGCGTAGTTGGCTTCGCCTAGGCGTAGTTGGCTTCGCCTAGGCGTAGCATTGCTACGCTTAGGCCAAGCTATAGTTCCAATTTTGTTCTTTCTTCGGTTAGTTCTAGAACTGCTATTTTTGTCGGTTTTCAATGGGAAGATAATTAGTGCTAAACGGATTAATGAGGATCCTAATAAGTGAATGAAAGGGTCTCTGCATACATAATAGTTATATGAAAATGTTTTGTACCTTGTCATTTCTGTGAATCCTATCGCTTGCGTACATTGTTTTTGCCCCTATTTGCTAATGTGTTTAAGAACAACATAATAAGCCCACTAATACATATAATTGTATGCCTACTTAAGACACAACGAATGAATAGACACTCCGATCATGCTACGACACCCTAAAGGTTTCCGACACTTTGTTACTCAAGTGCATTACGCCTCTCTATTCAAGACGCACTGCACTGGGTACCTATGGTGTTGTGTCCCTCTCATTCATTATTTCCAATATATACAGACAAACATTTATATGATAAGAATCTGAATAATGAACAATAAGAAATCATAAGGAATCAGTTATGTTCTATAATGTACCTACGGGTACCTTCTGTACAAGATCTCTGTTCTGAACTCTTACGGGAGATATGAAAACCCCGTTATAAGAATTATGTTATATGAAAACTCTGTTATAGATTTCTGTTATACGTAAACTCTAACAAATCCATTTTGTTATATGTATGTGGACCACCCATGTGGGTCATATATTTGTTATCCGTTTCTCACTGCCTATAGTTTAACACGTTTCATCCGTAGGAAACACCGAAAAGGACATCTAAGGCATTCCGCATTCTCCAGGGCTAACACAGCAATAGGGTCCACCATATGTAGGTCTTTGACGTTGTTTTTGTAATGTAATGTAATATTTTTGGTAATAGTGGAATTTGTTTATGTACAAGTAAATGAGACTTAGGAATATGTACAGGACAATTTAAACACCACTACGGTGGTAGTTTTACAAGTTTTATTATGATATTTAGATATATATATATATTGAAATGGGCCCACCAATGTTAGAAAAGCAGGTTAAGGAGTCCTAGTCCCGTGTTGCGCCCCCTCACTTCACCCATGCGGGGGTAGGGTGTGACAACTTCCATTTTGATTTCCTCTTCATGGAATTACTTCCATTTAATTTCCTCTTCATGAAATAAGGTGAAATCCAAATCAGCCACCGGTCCCTATGTTTCTTAATTTTATAATCAGTTTATGTCAATAAAATTTTCAATATGTATATATAAAGATATACTATACATAGTTTTTTGCAATGGTTCTGAATTAAATGACAAGATCATAGGAACTAAAAATTTTGGCTTTGAAAAAGAACTACAAAAGAATTGCAAGGCAAATTTCCTTTGGTAGCGAGAAGCCTATAGACTCAACAAGCCTGCCAAATGGCCTTTATGCTAAAGGGGATTAGGCTTTGTATAATGTAATTGCAAATTGTAGCTAAGGGGAAGTGACTTAGTAATGTGTTATATGAGTCTAAACAAAGTATATCTAATGGAATAATGCTTTCTACATATGGATAAAAAGGGCTTTGTCCACCTTATTTCTACACCTTATATACAACCTTAACCGGAAAAAAATGTTCATTCATGATGCAAAGGGACATCATCCATGATTATACTGACTTGAAGCCAAACACTACTATCATCAATGTGGCTTTATTATTTACAAAGCTTTCACCATAGCATTATTAATTTACAAGTGCAATGGGCACGAGTACATGCAAAGAGTAGAACATTTAATAAGATTCGTGCAAAACCACCAACTATTGCATTCTACTTTTCCAGCCATTTTTGAAGCTTAGATGCATTACCAATACGGATCGTGATGACATATATGCTAGCTTGGGTCTTTCTCTTACTTTGTGCCTCGTAGGTAGATAAATCCATTTTGATTTATGACATTCAAATTTCATATTATTTTCACCTGACCATGAAAAACCCATTTCAATTGAGCAAAAGTTTAATCTAAACACAACCATGTCTAGACTATTTCTTGTGTTCTTGTAAGAAAGGGGAGGCCAGGTCGCATTAATAAAAATTTTTTGAATGATTTTTTAAAAATAATCTCAAATGCTTTTCAGAATACAAATTTATTTGAGAACATGGAATATTATGTTTTAAGATATTTCTTAAAATTGGCTTTTATTTATATTTTGAAAACCAAATATAATTAATAAAAACAACTAAATATATTTTTAAACCTTTTTCCTATCAAGTTCAAAAGGTGTTTTTTCTAATGGGCGAAAGAAAATGAAGCATCAAATAGTTTCTGGATTTTGACGAGAGACCAATGATATAGATTTTTTTTTCCTTTATGGCGGCTGATACCTACCACAACATTGAGATCAATTGGACTTAAGTTGCACCTCTCATTGAGAAAGAATGGGTAGCACTGAAAGAAATTAAAGAGAAAGAAAGGGAAATGATGACGATGATGCTCCCTTAGGGAAGGACACTAAGTGGAGAGACTGAGATATAAAAGAGTAAAGAGCAAAATATTTTCCTCTTTCAAAAGTTTGTAAATGAATTAAACCCCTTGTGTGACTCTAGACCTCTCGCCCACCATTGTGTGACTCTACAAACCGACCCACCCCCTTTGTACTCACTCTGTTTCTCATTTACATATATTACAATCAAATCAGCACCACTATCATGAAGATGTAACTTTAATATTCTTTTAAAAAAAAAAATCAGCGTACTCAACGAGCATGGATTACTTCAAAAAAAGGCAGAACCCAAGAAAAGATGAATGAGGTTACTGTCAAATCTTGAAATTTTCAATGTGTGTGAAATGATAAAATTATTGGATTTTTAGGACAGGTGAGGTATTAAAAAAGTAATTACTTCCAGAAGTATGTTTGGCACTACTAGGACCTAGCCAATGTCTCTGGTTCCCAACCAGTCCCTAGACCTCAGCCGAGCATCATTGCTTGGTACACGAAGAATTATGAAAGAAAATGCACTAGCCTGCTGGCACTCAATCGGCTTAAGCTTAAGGATTAGGATTGAGTCAATTTTTGGAACCTCAAGGGATATCATATGATATTCCAAATGAATCTTAGATAACTTTCTTCACCATCAATGTCTACCTATTTCATAGCAGGGAGACAAGAAGTTAGCAGTTGAGGCATGGTCTAAAGTTTTTGTTGAAGGAAATGTTGCTTTCTGTCATGTTAAACCTACTTTCTATAGGTTCTAAAATGATCATGTGAATGCTAATTCCATGGACAAGCAAAAAAAGGTGAAGGGCTTCAACAAGTAGATAATAGAAGATGGAATGGGACCCTCTCTCCTTACGAGTCAAAGATAGAGAGAGAAAGTATTACGACCTTCATACCAATGCAGAAGGTGTTCAACTATGAACCCCATTTGGCAAGTAGTCTCCAATTGAAACATATAATGTTAAGGCCACAGATGCCACAAGAGATGAGTTTGACCCTTCAGACAAAAGCACACCAAATGGTACATCAGTCATAAGCCTCTTAATCACAGCCTGCATTATGATGAAAAGTATTAAAGTTTGACAAAATTGAATGAAACAAAATAGATAGATTGACACCAAAAGTTTCCTGATATCAACTAAGGATAAATTTCAATAAAAGTTTAAGGTGTTAAAATCACCAAAGATAACTCTATATTGAGCTATTAAAATATTTATGGCAGTACTTATGTAATACACTATGTTCTATTTTCTAAAAAGAAATATTAAACATCATCACCCATTCCAAGAACTTCCATTAGAAAAATTAATATTTGAAAAAAATATGGCAAGAAAATAATATAAATATTCCTTCACATAATTGTCTAGGTTCTCCGAAACATGTCATAGTGTTTTTTAATTAAAAAATGATGATGAAAAATGATAGAAAGTCCATTATTTTAAAACAATAAATATTTTTCAAATGTTATTAAAACTATCAATTATAATTGAATAGAAATTTAGGCATCCATGGTATGACCATACAAAGGGTTTGCAATCACGACAATTTCCAATAATCTAGGGACTGCATTGAAACTACGTGTGTTTCTTAGTTTCATATATAAACATATGTACTTATTTGTGGTTAAGCATATAGATGAATGCATAAAAATAAAATTAAAATAAATAAGTGAAAAAATAAAGAAACCAACAACAGTGAACTAATACTTGAATATAGAAGCAAAAGCTCAAGAAGTGGGGCAACTTGGGTAAATTGAATAGTCTGATTTAGGTATTAATCAATGTGACTGCAACTGATTTTTCATAAAGCTCAAGAAAAAGTGATTTTAATTAAAAAGATCCATTTTTCCCTATTTACTCATTTTGGTGGTAAAGACCTCGAATCCAATTAAGTAATGGGCAATAGCTGGAAGCTTCATTAATTACTTCAAGGTGGATAGAGGAGATAAGTCAAGTTATGATCTCTCATATATTGTTTACTAACAAATTATGACGCCTAAAACCTAGGGGTTTCGTTGACAACCCATTAACCCGTGGAATTCCTATGGATTTCGAGTAACCCGATACCACACTGCCAAGGCCCCATTTATCGATCCATTTTCACAAAAATCTACAGAAATTTTGTTCGGGGAGCTCTACTCAATATACAACCTGTATAACAGTACATCCATGACCCATCCAGGGTCTCAACAGAAGTAGTAGTGACCACACATGGTCCACCTGTCCATATCCCCAATATATAACTATATCACAATAGTACATAAGAGTTTATTACAACACTTTTACATAGAACATATAGTTTTGGTACCGGACCGGTACCAATTACTCATGGACACCGAGTTACTCAGCACCACTTTGATCCGTCCCTTCATCGAGACCCATTATTCATATTTAAACTAAAAATATGATAATAATACACTTAAATACATTGGAAGTAACCATCACGAATTCTACCATTATTATTACATACCTCGACTATATTGGCAATAATCCAAAGAATAGTTGGTAATTTTTATACAAAATACATACTAGAACTAGTTTGTCCTAAGCACTTTTTACAAAAAGATTGACAAGGCCACATGTCGCCGTAATCACGGCCTGGCCCATCGTGTAGACCTCGTGACCCGAAAGGGGGTCCCACGACGAGGTGAGCAATGCCCAATAAGGATAACTCCTCCAAGGGTTAATCCCCACCTAAGTACACGTGCAATGCCATTTCACACATTTAAGTAAAAACATACACATTCCTACTCAAATGTCTACGTTATGGGGTGAGAAATGTGACTCACCTCATCCCATGTCCGCATTCCTCACCGACTCTCACATGCATATGCCATGTGGAAACCGTCATTTATATTCCATCAATGACCCTTTCAAAACAAAAGCTTTTGTTTTATAAATCAAAATCCATTGATAATCTATATCAACTTGTTTACTGTCTCCATGTGTTTTGTGGGTAGCGACTGAGGTCTCACCGCGAAGCCGTGATGCCTTTCGACACTTTCATGAACTTTCATCAGCGAATACATATGTCTAACCAAGAATACTGGTTTTTCATCTGACGGTATCTATCCCTTCACTATACCAACACACGTATTTTCTATTTCCTTTTTCTTTTATGGGACTCGTGAGGCTCCATTTTGACGCTGTCTCCATTTTATCTACCATCGAAACACCAAACGAGGTCGATTTACTAACTATGCACTCACACCCATTTTATTCGATGTCTCGCAATATGCAGCCAAGATGCTACTCAGATGTTATATCATGTCACATGCACAACGAATGCTACATGGACAACTCTACTCATGTGTATCACCAATGCATCATAGACAATTATATCTATGTGCATACAATTAATTTCCATACATCATTTCATTCATGCCAATATATCATGCAAACATATATCAACATTCACATTCAACAAGTCATTCTATGATCAAGCAATGACACACACACACAAGCAAGCCATGTAATGGCCACTTCACATAACTACTCATCGCTTACGTCAATATCGTTTGAGCACTCATTGACATCCAAACAGTCACTACATCATCAAGTAATGGCACACTAACAATCGTGCCATGTCATGGTCATTGCACACACCAATTCATTACATGTCAACATGTTAGAGCAATACATTAATGTCCAAACATGTCACTTTAGCTAAGCAATGACAACTTGATCCTTAAGACCAATTCAGGTACAGAGAGGCCCACAAAAATTCCAATAGGCCATAATAACGGCTTAATAGTTCCAAACTTTGTCTTCTAAACTTAGTCTCGTAAACTAGTCCCCTAACAGTCCCAAAATCTGGACATAAACCATTAAACAACCTAAGCTGTAGTAGTCTCGAAAACGGACCATAACTTGAGTTATAGAGGTCCTATTTGGGTGATTCAAAATCCTAACATCAAGTTCTCAAATAGAGCTACAATTTCCTTGAAGGATACTAGTCCAAATTATTACTTCTTCCCAACCGAAAATCAGTCCCAAAAATTCTGGATGTGAGGGTCTCGACCAAAACAGGGTAACCTATGCGCCCCTGAAATGAACCATAACTCGGGCTATAGAGGTCCACTGATGATTCAAAAGCCTACCATCACTCTCATATAGAGCTACAATTTATTTGAAGGATATTAGTCCAAATGATCACTTTTCTAACCGAAAATAAGCCCCGCAAAAACTGACATCATATGTGTGGTCAAAACAAGGTACTATTCCCATAACCCATTATTTTGCCAAACAGCCCCTTAGGGAAAATACCTAAATGTGTACTCCCTTTAGGCATTAAAACTCAACAAAACAACCCCTAGAATGGAAAATAAACCAAAGTAGGAAGAATCCTTACCTCTTGGAGCGTAGAAGAAACTCTAGGAAGTCCCGTAGACACTTCCTAAACCCGAAACCTTTGATTTCCCGAACTCATTACTTGAATCCTAGGCAAAATCCCATGTTTTCGATACCCATGCGTAACCCTCATCGAGTAGATTAACTTTGGCTCTTGGCCCGGGCCATGAATTCACCATTGAACTTCGTAGATCAAAGAGAGAAGTTTGGAATTTTTTTTCTTTTTTTTTTTATCTCCCTTCTTCACGTCGAATGTAAAGAAAGAAAGAGATCTTTTTTTTTTTTTTTTTTGCCTTCATTTCACCTGTTAACATATCTTTAAGTTTTAATTGCTTGGCCCACGCACCACGTGTTACGACTCGTTCGGGTCCGTTTCTGCCCCTGAAACGATTTATTTTGTTCCGATTTAAGTTCAAATTATTTTAAAATGAAATTTACTAATTCATTTTTCACTTTCAGGATTTTTTCTCAAAAATCCCGTTTTTGGGGTCCATCAGGCACCTGACGCCCCGAAAATCATGAAAATCCAGTTGTCTCGAAATTTAATGAAATTCGTCTGGATAACTAGATTTTGCAAGACGAGTCCAATGGTGAAGTCTGTTTCGTTATCCGAGATCTAGAAAAATTTTTAGGCTTCCTTGAACCATTTCGACAATTTTTATTGTTTTTGCCATTTTTCAGAAATATTAAATTTTTTCGTGTTTTACACAAATCCCTTCATTTTTGTGAAGCTAAGAAGGATTAATTATTATATTTTAGATGACCAATTCTATGTTTTCTAAAAAGTAATTGAAAAGAGAGATAGCTTATTTCAGTTTAGTCTGCATAGAGGTAGCACAATTCGATCTGACGTAGAGTGCGTTAACTTCCTTCTCCACATCCCTTGGGAGTAGCTCAGAGTACTAGCCTTGGGTTTACTCCCTAATGATTACTAGTCCGAGTCCTCGTACAGCTACAGAAGGATTTACTCAAGGGTTAACTTAAGAAACAAGTCTTAAAGTCATAATAATTCTGCACCAGAAAAGAAAAGAACATTACTACTTCAAAACTAGTAAAATAAAATGATATAAGTTAAGAATTAAGAGAAAAGATAGAACTTGCGTTTTCTAAACCCTTAGGTAAAACAAGTGGATTATATGGAGTTGAAGGTATGTGCTATGAGTGCCATGGCGGGTTATACGATTCTCTGAGCTCTCCTGCAGACACATTACTAAAGTCATAATAAAAGTGTATACGCAAAACATCAAAAAAACTTGAAAAGTGGTATAACAAAAACGTGCAATTTTGAAAGTTCATTAGGACTTAACAACCTAACTAAGAGGGGAGGTGAATTGGTTTTCTTAAAAACATTTCGCCTAATAATAATAAATCTTCAATTTAATACAATAACAATAAATAAAAGATAGGTATAGAGAAAACAAAAACCGGATTTATAGTGGTTCGATAAACTCTTGCCTACTTCAACTTCTCCTCAATCTTCAATCAGTGAGGATTCCATTAGTGGCAAGCTCTAACCCGAGCTTCTTCTTTTACACTTGGATTATGGCTCCAATGGGCTCTTCACAAATCCTTCAAGTTATACACACCTGAAGTTTTCTCACTTAAGTACAAAACACACTCTCAAGCTCTCAAGATCTTTCAACCTGCTTGGATGAACATAAGTGTGCACTCTAAAATATGCAAATGTAATGAATGCACTCATTTGGTTCGAGAAATGATTCACAAGGGAAATGATGGTTGAGAGGATATTCAACAAGTGTCTTATTTTTTAAGTGATCCCCCACACTATATTTATAGAGTGGGATCTCAATTAGCTTTTAAGTTGCCAACTGGTCGATGGTCAATCGATTACTGCATACTAGTCATTTATAGCCATTGAAATATAACCATTAGGGGGAACCGGTCGACCATTTCTATGAATCATTGACCGTTTCATTTCTACCAAAATGGATGGCTACTACATCAAACTAGTTGACAAATCGGTAAACCGTTTTAGGTCTACAAAAAATGGATTGCTATTGCATCCAAACGGTTAACTAACCGGTCGACCGTTTCACTAACCGGTCGACCTCCACATCAACCGATCGACTCATTGAGAAGGAACCGGTTTACCTTTTTAGATGTTCAGTTTGACGTGTTTTGATTTCTAAACCTTAGATAAACATTGAAGTTCATTTTAGGATTATAAAGTCTAAGGTTTTATGCTCAAACTAAAGTTTCAAAAGATATGAAATTTTGGTTTTGAAAAACGAGTTTATGAGTGAATGCATGTGAATGATAGTTATCTCTAAAGTGCACCACTGCATTCATCTTACATAGATTCCTAAGTTTACAAGGTCTTCATGATATGCTTGAACTTGGAATCCCGATTTTCAGCTTGATTCTTGATTCAAATCTTGATAAATACGTAGTATTTAAGTTCATAATTATCTGCAATCTGTCACTTATCTCAAGTAAACCATTAGAAACTTAATACCTTGATTTGTTATCATAAAAACCTCAATTCAGGGTACCCTTAGACCAACACATTCTATTTATTTTCAGGAACAAAATTAAAAGAATCCACAAATTTTTTTTTTTTATGCGAAAAGAATCCACAATCAACCTATTCCTTACTAAAACTGAAAAAAAAATCTAATATGAGATATCCCCTAACCGCCATCTTGCCAAATTTTAGACACCCTAAGTTCCTCTCTTGGGAAATTAAAATCCAACCATCTCCGCTTCACCCTTGTGAAAATGTGTCTACATATCATAAAACATTTATCGATAGTGTTGACATAATTATATTATATAATAATTTTGGCAATCAATATTGTGGATCAGAATATTCTAAAAATGATAAACTTCTACTTAGACCATCTCCAACCCACACCATTTCCCATGCCATTTCATCAAATTGGTGAAAAATTTAGCTCCAACCCACGCCATTTCTCAATGCCTATCACCTGTAATTTATGTAATGAACAGTATCACCAAATTTGGTGTGTTGCACTGTTCATTCACCATTCTTTTTTAGTCCTTCCTTTTAATTTTTTAAATTTATAAAAGAACCCAAATAATATAACTTTTATAATTTATGCTCATCTAATATTTTGAATAATAAAAGTATTTTATTTGTGCCAAAGAAATTAAAAAATCTGCTTTGTCTCACATAATATTTTGTGGTAATTTATATATGCACAAAAATAATGTAAATTATACAAAATCTTAATTATAACAAAAAATATTAATGTTAAAATACTTAATAATATTGATTAAAATCATACAATATTGAAATTAAACATAAATATTAAGCTCAATAATATTTAGGCAAACATAATGCCAAATACACTTACACTAACATAATATGAAATAGCACTTAAACCTAAACACTTGAAGCACCAGCATCAGAAGTTGAAAGGATAGAAGATGAAACTATGAGATTTAATCAATTTATTGCACGCCATGCACAAATCAAAGACAAAGCTGTTCACATTGCGCTTCGTAATGCATTAATTGATCATTTGTGGGAGGAATACACCAATTCAAATGGTTAAATTAAAGTCTCTTCTATTTTTACATATTTATTAATGTTTACTTATTTTTATTACTTTGTTCATGCAATATTATGTAATATGTTGTTTCAAAATTATGTTGTTAATGCAAATTTGAATTTTTATAATATATTGTACTAGGATTTTGAATATATTGTTTTTACAACTTTTAAAATAATAAAACATGGTGATATTGGATCAATATAAAAAAAAATTATATGTAGGGCACTTCTGGTGAAATAGATGAAAAGTTGAGGATTTAAAAAAATTAATATAAAATGAGATAAAAAAGGAATATAAAGGAATATTCTTTTTTGGTGTTAAAAATGGTGTAAAGGGTTGGAGAGAAAATGGTGTAAAATATGGTGTTTACACCATTTTGGTGCAAAAGTTACACCATTTTGGTGTTATGGGTTGGAGATGGTCTTACAAAAAATAAAGCATTTTTCTTGGGATAAGGGGTTTTCTTACAAAATCCCGCGTACAAATAACCAAAGTCAAATTGAGACTATCACTATATTATACAACTTATTTAAAGATTTTGAGTAAAAGTAAGCATTAATATCAAACAAGATAAAATTCAAATATCTAATAACTGAAATTATGCATACCATGCTTACTTGAATAATAATGCCGATGAGGGAAACAGATGAATCGCTCAGAATCATCACTTAGAACTTTGCTTTTTGAAGCTAATCAGATTGATCCTGCAAGGAAATTACCCATTGTTAATACGTAAGCATGCATCCCATATAAGAGGGAAAATATAATACAAGATACATGCTTTACGATCGCCACAAACAAGACAAGCAGAGGGTGTCAAGTAAGCCACACTTTAGAAGCCTAAAAGTCATTGCAGTTTTATGGTTGCTAAATTTTTTAAAACAATCAAGATTTCAAAAATAAAATAAAAACAAAAATTTGAAATCATGATTTTACTAAATCATAGAATACACCAATATGTTTATAAACTAGAGTCGTAGTTTTATAAAGTTGCAACATCTTCAGCTCTTCAAACCAATATTACAACAGTAATATAAGACTAATATCTAGTAATAATCATTCTTGAACTGCCAAAGAAGATTGGAAACTATTTTCAGAATTTATAACTCCACAAAAAACCATAAATGGGAGCATCATCACCATCATAAGGCACAATCAAACAATGCTCAGAAATCAATAAAGAAGAAAGTAAATCAGTGAGAAAAAATACCATGCATAAACTCTACTTATCCTTACCTGACAACCTTCCTCTCTCAAGAGGAGATATTGTCCTTTGTAAATTTTTTCCTTTCTCATAAAATCGGCCGACCTCTAAGACCCATAAACGCAAGGTCTTCCCTTCAGATTTCTTCCCTGACCCATAACCAACTGCACGAAACGATGCCCATGTCACACACCAAATTGTCTCCCATATCCGGTTGCCACTTAGATATATGAGATTCAATCCCTAAGATATCAAGAAAGATTGTAAAGCAAGAATGTGACTACTACCCTTCCAAACCATGGGTGTTTTGAATAGAGAGAGAAAGACTTTGGGCCTTTCAATAGAAATAGAAGCTTAGGTTCTGCTACAATGGTTTTAGGTAAATTGAGACTTCTGATAAACATATGCTAAATAATTAAGTGGTTTGACACTTCATAATGACTGACACTCATAACTTATCTTCCACGGCTTGTCAAGGAAGTGAAATGTGTTTTAGTGGGATTGCAAAAATGAAGTGGTAAAAGTGATGTTTGGATGGTTACCTATAATTTCTTGAATAAAGATTTATTATCATCATGGGATCATTTTAACACGCTAGATGGAGATTGACAATTAATTATGGTTGAAAATTCATCCAAGATTTCTCTTATGTTTCAATAGAACTTCAAATTTATATTTTATAAGCCTACTACGAAAGATTACAAATTATCATGAAATAAATTTGTATTTCACAAGCTCACTAGAAAAGATTACAAATTTAGCACGAAGCAAATTGTGTTTTTACAAGCCTACTATGACCATTACAAATTTGTGGTTACTTCAAGAAAAAATAAACTGCAGATAAAATGTAGGAAATTATCGTAGAACTATCGGTGAAATTTTGAATATCGATAAGCTTCGACATGATATCAGTAACCGATAATAATAAAAAATCGATAAAATCGTCCGATTAATCGACAAAATTTTTGAAAAATCACTAAAATGCAGGCGAATTTTAAGACGAAGCCATCCTTTTTGTTCAACGCAGTCACAACTTCCCCTCTGGATAGACCCAAAAAAATCGACAATACAATACTAGCCCCAAACATCACGTTGGATAAGTTTTTCATTCAACCCCAACGACTTTATTTATTTATTTTTAACATCCAGCAACTTTATTTTTAATGACTATCTTTTTTTGTTTGTCAAAAAAAATCATTATCTTTAAAGACAAAAAAAAAAAAATATTCTAATAAATGAATTTACCATTATGATTTTCAAAACATTTTTTACATAATTTATATGATAGTTGAATATAAACAGTTCCTCAATAAAATATTTTATGTAAAATTATTTGATTTTTATTTAAAATGAAAATGGTTTAATAATTTGTATTTATTATATATAGTATATATATATATATATATATATATATATATATATATATATATATATATATATATATATATATATATAAAACTTATAATATAATTTAATAGATGTAATTTTGTTCATCTTATTATTTTTCTAAGGTATTGCACCTATTCTCATGAATTTTGAATAATCTTGGATTTGTCCATATTTTTTTTCAAAGTATCCACCGATATTTTCGATATATCCATAAAACCTATGACGTCCCAAAATCCTGAGGTTTGTTGATCACCTATCAACCCGGCAGTCTTTCGACATCACGTAATCCTGGATACCACACCGCTGTCTCCCCATTTACCGATCCATTATTTAACAAAAATCGGACAGTTTCCTTTGTACGGGAGCCAATTCAAAACCTAAACATATACAATTATATAATAACATGACCCATTCGGGGCCCAATATAACACAATGACCGCACCAGGGTCCATTTATCAGTAAATATTGACCACACCGAGTCCATTTATCCATGTTCATGTAAAAACATGCAAGACTATATTAAAACAATCTATATGAGTTCAATTACAACTCTTTTACATGAAAATATACACATGAGTTCAATTCCACTCATTTACACATTAATACATACCAAATGGATTTACTCCAAAAATTTTACAAAAATAATCACAAAGCCACAAGCCGGCTTTCTTCACTCTCACGGCCTCGGATGAGAGCTGCCCACCGGCGCTTGTCCCACACCTTAAATGTTATCTCATATAGGGTGAGTCATGTAGAGTAGAATAATTCCTACAGAGGCTACTCCCCACCTAAGTTCACATGCAATGTTCACCTTCCACATTCACATCCACAATTTCAAGCAAGAATATGCAATCCTATGTTGGAATTCTACATGTCATGCCATGAAATGAGATGAGATCCACTCATGCACCATACCCAGTCTTTACCGACTCCCATCATACCTGAGTCTTTATCGACTCACATCATACCCGGCATTTATCGACTTACCACACTCATGCAATGTCCATGTGTGATAAATCGTCATTGATGGATTACATCCAATGATTATTTTTGAAACCAAAATCATTTGTTTACAAACAAAAAGCTTTTTGGATGTTAAACCTCGAATGATCATTTTATTTGCAAAACCATGTGTCTTTTGTGGGCAACGAATTTTCGGGGTTTCATTACAGGCTTCGCACGCGTTCCAACACTTTTTGGACTTTCACCGTTGGAGTGTTTGAACCAGTCCGGGTCTTTCACCCGAGGGAGTATCTAGCCCTTCTTGCTATTACCTGGCACAAGTTTTTACTATTTCGTTCAACAATGCGACTCTATTGGACTTCGTCTAACGGTACTGAGCCCACTCATCAATCATCTATTGTGGTATTGATCTCAACCATACACTCACACCCATGAAATGAGATGTTACTGTGCATATGCAATGTAGTGTACCATTGCATGTCAATGCCATGCCACATATGTAATGAATGCCTCATACATTTAACCATGTATCATGGACAATTATATTACATGCATATAATCTCCAAAACAATCATTCATTTCAATGTCAACATATAAGCATACATATATCAACATTCATTAAACAACAATTATCAAGCATGTAATTACCAATAAAGTAACAACACCCTTCACCCTCAAGGCCAATTGTGGCATATATAATGCCCACAAAAACAGCCCACACAAGTAGCCCCAAACCGGCTCTTGAACTGGCCACAAAACTGGCCAAACAAGCCTTTAAATTGGCCACAAAATCGGCAAAACAGGCCCTTAACAATCCGAATTATTATTTTCAATCAAAACAGTCCCTAAACATTTTTTGGGACATATTACACACAACCACAAATCAACAAACAAAACCGGCTACAAACAGGTCACAAAACGATAATTAAAGTCAAGCAAACAAAGCAATAGCCCCTAGGGCATCAATTAACAATCAATAATTATTTTAATCCAAGAACCTTAAACACTTTTTGGGACATACTGCACACAACCACAAATCAATACACAAAACCAGCCATAAAACAGTACTAAAGATCGTTGAAACAGCAAACAACTCTTAGGCCATCAATTAACAAATCACTATTATTTAATCTAAACAAATTCCTAAACACTTTTTGGGGACATATTACACATAACTACAAATCAATATTAAACCGACACAAACGGGTTGCGTGAATCCGAAATTAAAGTCATTTTAACCCATGCCAAACAACCCCTTAGTGCAGAAAACAAAGCCAAATGGCTCTTAAGGGTGGAAATATAACCAAAACAGCCCTTAGGGTGGAAATAAACCAAAGTAGGTAGAATTTCTACCTCTTTGAGCATAGTAGAATCGAAGGAGGTCTCAAGAACACCTCCTAAGCCTGAAAATTTTGATTTCCCGAAATCTTCTCCTTTGGATCTTCGGTGAAATCCCTTCTTTTTGGTACCCACTATAAGCCCTCATCGAGTAGATGAACTTTCACTCTCGCCAGACGAATTCGACCGATTGCACTCCGTGAATCGAAGAGAGGCCTGGCTTCTCATTTTCTCCCTTTCTCTCTATGGCTCTCCAAGAAAATGTTTTCTTTCTGAAAACTTACTTAAAACCTATTTGACATTTTAATTACTTGGCCTACATATCGCCACATGTCCACAACTTATTCGGGGTATGTTTCTACCTCGAAACAATTTATTTTGTCCTAACTTAAGTTCAATTTATTTTAAAATAAACCTTACTTAATTTATTTTTCACTTTTAAGATTTTTCTCAAAAATCCCGTTTTTGGGGTCAACCAAACACCCGTCGCCTCGAAAATTGTGAAAATCCTACCAGTCTCGAATTCAACGAAATTGCTTTCTGGGTAACTAGATTGTGGAGACAATCCAATAATGAGTTTTGTTTTCATATTTGAGACTGTACTTCAAGTCTTTTAGTCAGATCAGAGCGGCAATTTTACTATTTCTGCCATTTTTCAAAAATTCAAATCACCTGTGTTTACATTCTTCCCTTAAAAAAAGAATTTCGCCCTAAAATTCACACACACAAGCACATACAAATCCCATGCACATGCACAAAGGTCTTTGCATTCCCATGTCGCTCTTCCACCCCTCTAAGAGCCACATCACCTTTACTAGCCTTACAGTCTTGCCTTGCAAAACTTGCTTCCGGCTATCCATGATAAGCACCGATCCCTCCTCGAAGCTTCCATTTGCATCAACAACAAGCTTGCCCTAACCCACCACATGAGTCGGATCTGGAGTAAACTTCTGGAGCATGAAGACATGAAATAACATGAACACTCGATAAGGTTGGCGGTAACGCTAATCGATAAGCAACCGCACCTACCCTCTCTAGTACATCGAAGGGCCCAATATACCTTGGCGATAACTTTTTGGCTTAACAACTCACCCACTCTTCTTAGGCATCACCTCCAAGAAGACATGATCTCTCACCTCAAACTCTAGAGATTGCCGCCGTCTGTCGGCGTAGCTCTTCTGCCGGCTTTGAATCGTGAGAAGATGCTTCCATATCAAATCCACCTTCTCAAAGGTGTCTCTAACAAAGCTCCTGACCGTGGGTGGGTCTCTGTCTCCCACCTCCGTCTTCCAACAAAACCTAGATCGACAAGACCTCCCATATAATGCCTCATAAGGTGTCAACCAGAGGCTCGCCCGAGCAACTGTTGTAGGTGAATCCACTAAGGGTAAATGCTCTTCCCAACTACTCTTGAGATCAAGGACGCATGCCCATAACATTTCTACTAATGTCTGGATGGTCCTCTCTGACTGCCTGTTCATCTGGGGATGAAAAACAGTTCTCATCATCAACTGTGTCCCCATGACTCTTTGGAAACTCTTTAAAAAATGAGCTGTAAACCTAGGATCCCGATTTGATACTATGGATACTGGCACTCCATGCAACCGGACAATTTCATGTAAGTACAAGTTGTAGAATTCCTCCAGAGTGAAGGTCATCTCGCATAGCGAGTGCCGACCTAGTGTCGTCCACTCATCACCCACACCGCGTCACGCCTCGCACGCCTGTGCGCGAGTCGAAAATCCATCGTGATATGATCCCACTCCACTCGCCTACCTCAAAGGGCCAGTAATCCCAAAGCGGGTCTGGTGCCTCAAATTTTTACGGTCGGCGTGATACATCGACGAACAACTCCCCTAACGGGGTTTCTTCATCCCACTCCAAGAATACTTCCAGCACGGCATCATGATACATTTTCGTGCCACCTGGATGCACAACAAAACGAGAGCAATGGAACTCCTTGAGGATCTCCTCTCTCAGATCTGCTGACTGGGAACCACAACCCATCCCCTATATTGAAGACTACCATCCGTGTGAATGGCCCAACCTTCACACTCTATATCCGAACGCATACTCGGGCCCCCGACGACACACTCGTGTCCCATCCCCGACCCGACCACCGCTTAGTAGGAAGGCTAGCTACTAAACTCCCAGTACCCTAAGCTCCGTCTCGTAGTACAACTCAAACTATCCCAATGCCCTTGAGCATCTACCACTTTAGCTCATACTCAGCCATAACACTTGACTTTCGACGAAGGCATCAACCCCCACATTTGCCTTACCAGGATGGTAATGCAAAGTAAAGTCATAGTCCTCCAGGTATTCCATCCACTTGCGTTGCCTCATGTTGAGGTCTCGTTGTGTAAAAATGTACTTCAGACTCTTGTGGTCCAAATATACCTCGAACTGCTCACCGTATAGATAATGTGCCAAGCCTTCAAGGCAAAAACAATGGTCGCCAACTCCATGTCACAAAAGGATAACTCTGTTCATGGTTCTTTAACTGTCGAGAACCATAAGCCACTACCCTCCCAGATTGCATCAAAACACATCCAAGTTCGTCCTTAGAGGCATCACAATACACTGTGTACCTTTGTCCCATTTTCGGAACTATCAAAATAGGAGCTAAAGTAAGCCTCCTCTTTAATTCTTAGAATGCCTTCTCACATGAGTCATTCCACTCAAACTTGACCTCCTTTTAAGTCAATCTCGTCATAGGTGCAGCTAATCGGGAGAGGTCCTCAATGAACCTCCTGCAATACCCTGCCAATCCCAAGAAACTACATATCTCGAAGATTGACTTTGGTCTCTCCCAGTTCATAACTGCCTCAACCTTCTCTAGGTCCATAGATACACCTAAAGCCGATACTACATGCCCTAAGAATTTCACTCAAGAAGCCAATCACACTACTAAATTTATTGCTACAATTGACAAAACCTGGAGAACAATCCTTAAATAACCCTCATGCTCCTCCTCAGACTTGGAGTAGATCAAGATGTCATCAACGAAGACCACGACGAACTCCGTCTTAGGGATATCTGCCTCCCTAACCCTCAACTGATGGTAATCGATGTGGAGGTCCATCTTGGAGTAAACACGCGCCCCTCTCAGCTGATCAAATTAAATCATCGATCCTCGTCAAAGGGTACCTATTCTTGATGGTAACCTTGTTCAACTGCCGATAGTTTATACATAGCCGAAGGGTCTTGTCCTTCTTCCTTGCAAACAACACCGGAGCGCCCCAAGGTGAAGTGCTCAGTCTAGTAAAACCCCTGTCCATCAATTCCTGTAATTGGACTTTGAGTTCATGTAACTTAGCAGGTGTCATTCTATGCAAAGTCATAGAAACATGAGATGTACCAAGACACAACTCAATAGTGAAGTCTACATCCCTATGCGGAGGTAATCCCGATAGTTCATATGGAAAAACGTCCTCATACTCACAAATCTCCCGAGGTAGACCCAACTCCTGTCTCATCCCGTCCTCCAAGGTAAGGCTTGCTAGTCAACCTATCAACTGCCCATGCCATCTAGAGTCGTACACGGCTTGGGGTAAAGCATCGTGCTTATCCCCCTGAAACATAACACAAATACCATCTGGTGTATAGGTAGTAACCCTCCTACGATCACAATCAACAATGACTCGGTGTGCCGTTAACCAGTCCATCCCAAGGATGACATCAAACTCCAACATGTCCATGACCCTAAGGTCCACAGTGAGTAGAATCTCTAAGATCTCTAACTCATAATCCTGACATATTTGATCAACACTCACCCTAGTTCCTAGGGGAGAACTCACATGCAACGACTCTTCTAAGGTTTCAACCTCTAAACCCAAATCTTTCACACATGATGTAGCAATGAATGAATAAGATGCATCAGAATCGAATAACACTCTTGCCTATAAGTGAGAGAGTAGAAATGTACCCTGAATAACCAACTAATCTGGAAGCTCAATCTGAGGTGTAATGGCATAGACATGCCCTGAGTCCCTAAAGTCCCGACTTGTGAGCCCTAGCCTCGACCTCAACCTCGACCCATGCCCTAGCCCATCTAGGCCCGATCAAGTGAGCTAGCAGGGCCCCTCGCAAATACTCTAGGATCGACATATTGGCCCTGGCCTATGGTGGGGTAGGAAGGAACAAATTGAGTCTATGAACGTCCCATTGATGAATGGGATTGGGGTGTCCCATAACTTTAGGATCCCTGCCTATGAGGGCAATCTGTTTTATGTGTCCAGGCTGGTGACAATAGTAACATGTCCTTTGCCCTGGCTGGGCTAAGAGCCTTGAAGTCTTTCCCACCTTGGGATGATTGACCCTGGCCTTGGGCCTTGATAGTCGAGGCCTTACCCTTAAAATCCCTGCGGAGTAGAAGTCCTCTGCTTCTTCCCTGAGCTAGAAGAAGAAGGTTGGCTCTCCCCTTTATCTTTTTACACAAGCAACCCTGAAGCTCCGCGGCACATCCACCTCCCCCCTCTCAATGGCCATAGCTATCTTGACCATCAAGTCCATGTCTTGTAGGAGGAGTTCCATAATTTTACCCTGGATGGACAATTTCAGACCATCCTCAAACTTTCTCACTTTGGCCATGTCCGTGGCCACATAGTCATTGGCGAAACTGGTTAACTTAGTGAACTTAGCCACATGAGCCCGAGCACTAATATCGCTCGCTTAAGTTCTGTGAACCCGACCTTCGCATGTCGAGCAAATGCTGGGAAATACTTGCCCATGAAGAGCTCACGGAACTCTTCCCATGTCATTGCCTCCAAGTTCCTTGAGGCTTTGACCTAATCCCACCATACTTAGGATTTGCCCTCTAGCTGGAATGTAGCTAGCCTTATCCTTGTGACATCGGATGTGATCTCTATAGCATCCAAGATCTTGCTGACTTGTGGAACCAATGATCAGCCAACATCTGGTCCTCCTCCTCGGGTCGGAGCGATGGTGTGCCTTGAACCTCCGGAGGTTACTTCACATCCTGTACTTCACAGCTGCACTAGCCTCGTGCAATGGTGGTAGCCGCAGCGACTCGCCCGTGCAATAGCATTACGCAACACCAATAAATTTCTATGAAGGCTCACTGGTCAAAGCGCCTAAGTGGTGGTCGGGTCATGTTCGCCCACCGCCGACGCCCTTCCTCGACTAGCCATCTACATATGTCAGATAGCAATTCGTTTTACATAGTATCCCAAAGAAATAGGGATTAAGTGTAAACTTTGAGATCTTTCTCGTTGTCTAACTAGTAGTGCATGTGCCAACTACTAGAGCTGGAAATTTGGGCGGGCTTATCGAGCCAGGCCAGGCCCATACTGGGCCAAGGATATAGTTAGGTCGAATCAGCTCTGGCCGATTTAAACTGCCGGTTATTTTGGCCGCCCAACCAGCCTTTGAGATCTGGAAGCCACACAATACAAATTTCATTTTATGTTGAAAAAGTTAAATTATTTTATGTAGGTAAATTGACTTCCCATTGCTCATTTGGAAATCCATAAAGGCACATATTCTCTTTCTCAGAAGGTGTAAATGCATAAAGCCAAGTTAAAACTATGCAATTCAACTAATCCATGATATGTGGAAATACATTCTTTCCTATTTCCATCTTAAAGTCTCCAAGGCATGTTACCCGATAATCGTGTGTTCTTTTAGACAAGATGGGAACAAATTCTATTAGGAAAGGAGTATTCACATGCTTGGTGAATAGCTTTAGAAAGAAATAAATCACCATTAATCAATCTGTGTAAATCAGGAAAATTATTTCCATTGAAGTGATGCATGATGGTAGAATCAACAAGTTCCAAATAAAGAGTTTGGTAGTTAACTAAGAAGATATACGGAATCAAGCCAAGTGTGAGGTGGTCGCTAAATCTAAGCTAAACAAAATATGATCCACTCGCTCCATGTGTTAGAAAGGACTTGAGCCCATGTGTTGTTCTGTCATTTCATGATTATATAGACTAAAACCTTCAAATTAACATATTACAAGAGCCTTTTACAATCTCTTTTTGCATCTTTGTCTACTTGGAATTACTCGATATAACTCGATAAATTACTTTATATTGCTTAATTTGAAAAATGGTTTTAATCTAAGACACTGCAAGTGCACAGATCATACAAGTAGTAAAATGGATGTAAGTCCAGATATCATTCCCACAGAGATTGACAAGAATTTGGAATCAACTACCCCAACTACTTAAGGTCCACACTATTTGAACTCCAAAGTGGATAGTGATGGTTTAATCTAGAAGATAATAGTCCTAGAAGATACACAGGAATGTAAAAGGAAATCAAATGTTACCAACTAAAAAATAAAATCACCATCGGATTGAATCGCCTCTATGAGAAATGAACACTATCAAGGAGGTACTATGAAACAACCAATTCCTGCATTAATATTCATTACTCTATTTTGTTGCTGGATGTGGATTTGTCCAAGATGCCTTACAATGCTATTGGATTTTTCCATATTCACTGGTTAGAGGCCCCTGCTTTTCTCAAAGACAAGGATCTAACCAATACTTGTGGCTTTGACCTCTCAAGATCCGGGTATTTTTCTTTCTCAATACTTCACACCCATTTCGAGACTCAAGTAGATTTCTTGGTTTCCTTTGCGTACATAAACTTCTACAACTCCAATTGATGACTCATCCTTAAATCTAATGGTTCTTCCCTTCCTCGATTAGCCGCTAACACACAGTCGTGAACTCTCGACATGTGAAGTCTCCGATTATTTACATTGATAAATTTTCCTCTAAATATCAATTATGAGTGAAGAGGGAATTTATCGAGGTGAATTTTCAGAGCTTAGTAGTTCATCAATGGTAGTTTATCATACCCACAAGTGGAATGTTCCTAACTCTCAGGAATCTCCATCTCTGTGTCACGCAGAGGGCCTCCTGGAAATCAGAGTAGGAAACAATCCTTGAAATGGTATCATATGCTACCATTGGGAACTGATCTATTCAAGAACAACATCAATCAAATAAATTCCAATCCAAGTATTTCTTCTAAATGATGCGTTAAAAGATTGTAACTAACTAAGAACTAATCTAGTGAAATCGTATTCTATTTATCGTATTACAACTCGACAATGGATCATCATCAAGTACACCACCGAATTGTAATAAACCGAAAGAAAGAATTCAAGAAATTTGTCCACATCTATTAATTTCAAAGAATTGTAAGAGAAAATCACAATTTAAATCCACTTCATCAAGCTTCTACAATGTGTCACCGGTTTAGATTCTAAAAGAAATAAAAGAAAAAAATCTATTCTAAAAATATTATTAATGAGTCCTTCCCCTTCCCAGCCTGCATCGAAGACGGGAGCTGCTTTACTAAACTAATAAGGGCTATTTATAACTGTCCAAAATTGGGCCTGATTCCAAGCTCCAGGTGTATTTCCTAAAAGAAAGGCCCAGTTTACTGTTTTCAAGTCACGACCGACCCCCTCTCATTTGCACTCCTGTTTAGCTGTGACCCGACATCTTCGCCAGACTAGATTCCTTGTTCTTGATTAGGCGGTCACGACCACAAAAATGGACGCATACGGCTCTTTTTCCTTATGCTGCATTCTGCGTCGCGACCTCTATTTCAGGTCGCAACCACATTTCTGTGGCCATGTCTTTAGTTCTAGGTCATGACTTCTTTTTTTGGCTGCGACTTCTTTGTTTGAGCTTTTTTCCTCATACATGTTGCTTGTCACGATAGCCGATAACAGGCTGCGACTAAGTAATTTCTCCTGACACGCTTTTTTCCGGTCGCGACCAAAAGAAAGTCGCGACTTTGTTACTCACACCCTTTGTCTGGCTCCCGCTTACATGTACTTAGTCGCGATTAATCGACATTCTATGGAGACCTTCTATCTTCATCAGTATCGAATTTTTAGTCGCGACCGGAAAACTGGGTCGCGACCTCAATTGATACTCCTTGCCTTCCTTCTGGTCGCAACCCTTATTTTTTTTAGTTTCAATCATTTTCCTTGCTTAAGCCTCTATTTCAGGTCGCAACCACAAAATGGTGTCGCGAGCTTATGGTTGCTCTTTTTTCTGGTGGGCTTTTGTCCCAGTTGCTTAAATGTAGTTGCGACCTGAATGATTAGTCGCAACCTGAAAATCCTCCATGTAGAGACCCTTTACCTTTATTTCATGTCGCGACCTCAAAAGCACGTCGCGACTTCGAGTTGAGTCTTTCAATTAAGAACTAGTTGCAACTTCAATTTTCCTGCAGAGACCTCATCTATGGCTTCATCAACCGATCAACGTCGCGACCTCAAGTTTATGTTGCGACTACGCCGTTTCCTTCATTCAAGGCCACAACCTTAGATTAGTGTCACACTCCCGCATTCTTCCTTAAATATTCCTTCCGCCCCAAAGAATCCTTCCTTAGTCGCAACGCTCATTGGCCGAATGGTTTATTTCCGGGTCGCAACTCCACTTTCTTGTCGCGACTTGGCTTGATGCTGCCTTCCATTTCTCCCCTCAAGACTCCGCCTGGGCGTGAGGTCGGACTGGAAATAACCGAATCAAGAGTTCCTTGTTGTGACTTCACTCGCTGCGACTTCACCTCTCGGGCTTGCGACTTCCACCCCGCGATTAGGACTGGTTTCTTCCTGCCCTGCCGCTTTTGATTATGCTATAATTCTCTGCAAAATTATATTTGAGTAAAATATCCAAGTTTGTGCATATTAATCAGCATTCGTATTGTAATATAAATTAGAAAAATGGATTAAAAATCCAATGAGTTTTTGACTCATCAAATTCTAAATCTCTAAAATTTTGCTTGTCCCCAAGCAAAGAAAAGAAAGAATTGTTTGTCCTCAAACAATTGAGCTTTATTTTTAAGGACATTTTCTAATTTAAACCACAGTCTTTCTTATTTTACCATTTTACTTGAACAAGAAGGTTGCAACATTATCTCAAATTTAGTCATCAATTGAGAAAAAGGAAATGTTATCAACCTCCATCACAAATAAGCTGATGAAATTTTCATGTAAACATACTAGTCAATAAATCTTGTTCTGTGAGTGTGTGTAGGTCTTCCTTCCCATTCATCTTTTTGTGAGATTAGTTAATCTTCTGGAATTCTCCTTAGAAGCTAATTTAAGTCCCATAGGCTTGTTTTTCATATTGATCTCCACTAATGTAGACAAACTCAACCCTTAAGATCAAAAAGGTCTTTCGGGCTTGTAATGTTACGATTGGGTAATTGGGTAGATAAATGGAAAATTTTAGGATGCAAATTACCTAGATTCCATTCTTTCTTTCTGTATAATGGCCTTCATCTTTCATCCTTTTCTTTCTTCTTCTTGTAAACTCTCTCACCTTCAACTTGTGTTCGGGGCCTTTTCATCAAACCCCGCCCAAAGAATTGGAATAGTGCAATGTTTTGTCTTATTAGGCTTTCTATCACTCTTAGAGAACTTTGGGTTAGCAACTCCCATACCAGTTGGCATTAAGGTACTAGGTGTTAAAACACCCCTACGAACTTAATTGTTCAAGAGAGATAGGCCACAAGACAAAACTTATTCCTTTTTCAATTTCTTTCCTTTATTTTTACATTTCTTCAATTTATTTTTCCTCCTTCATCCAGAGTCTAAAAGAAATATTTTCCCTCAAACTTGTTCCTTTCTGCATAGTAAACTTTCCTTTTCTGAAAACTGGGTAATTTTTGGGGTTCTTTCTGTGGTATTAATTCTAAGAAGGGAATTCAGGTCATCAATTGTTGTTATTTGAAGAAATTAGGCTTTAGGCTCAATCATGGAACTAGAGTGTATGCTTTTGCATATAATAATGGTAGGCTTAAAGAGGTTCAAACTTCCAAGGATGGCCTCTATCATTTCTTGTTAGTTGTTTCTGCCTAGGATTTCGCTCAACCACAATCTAACAAGTTCTAGACTATATGCTTTGAATTTGATTATTCCAAGATGTCCCTAATCCTCTAAAGTATTAAGGATTTTCCAGACCTTGTGCATAGTTTTTCCAAGATTTGTGTGGACTTAGTTGTTTACACTCAAAATTCAATCATTTTCTTTGCTCTTTCAATCGTGTATTTTTTTCCTGATTCTGCAATTTAAACCTGGTTCAACTAAAACTGCAACCTCTTATTCAGGTTCCATAGTTCCTGCTCTAACCTTTCTTACAAAGGTTTGCTTCGGGTTCGACACGGTAATTGTGTCATTGTACAAAGAAAGCTCTAAGATATAGATCATTTCGTACAAATAATGAATGACACAACAAATACACCACTTAATCACCATGAATCAAAACAAATCACTTTATTAAGCAACTGGAATTTCATTTATTCAATAAATTCAAATTTCAAACACTCAATACTGCACAATCTGATCTCTCTATCTATACAAAAACTAATGCAAAAATACAATAAATACTGTATCTAATCCAGAGGGAAGATTCTCTATTCCTTGATCTAAAACCCTATGCCTTCCTCCCAAAGTCCGTAGCCCCGCTAATCGGGCCCCTTTATCACGAATGCGCGCAAAGCACAGCGGCTGATAAGCGCACGCACCCAACAAGGCGAGCCTTTCCTCGCTCCTCGTCCGAGTTCCTTTCTTGGATGATGGGAGTTCTGGTTAACCCTTTTTCCAATTCTCTTCCCATAATCCATTTTCTTAATGATAGAGCGTCTTTTGGAATCATGACTGGAATTGGTTTGTTTTCCAACTCCATTCATTCCATACGCTCTGCATTTGCACCCTTAGAACTCATCTTTTTCCTCATCCTCCATTTTCTTCATTTTCATTGTTCACTATCTGTGTCTTCCCATCCTTTTATAGTGACTTTGGTTCTCAGGGGAACGAAGAAGCTCTTAAATCTCTTTTTAATATTCCCAATGAATGATTTAAGTAAAATTGTTCGGATCCGAGCGCTTTGGCTATTTCCAACAGGAGATTTTTAAGAAAGAAGGGGCAAAGCTTTAAGGAATTTTGATTGTTTTCTTTAAGAGGCATTGAATATCTTTTGAATTCCTCTTTCAAAAATATGCGACCTAAACTAGTTCCTTCACTCCAATGGTTTTCTCTGTTCTAGATAATAATAAATTTCTACGAGGTTTCAAATGAACCTTTTCTTTCGCCTGGACATACTCACGCAGAATCTCTTGATAATTCCGTTAAGATCCAAAATATCTTTCTAATTTGCATCCATAAATGAAAATTTCGGAGGGCAGCTTCTGCCTCGCACTGGGCTTAGTGTGGTTTGAGATTCAAGAATTAGGGAAGTGGAAGTAGAAGAGTTGGAAAGAAGTGATGATGAATCAAGTTTTTTGTATGAAATGGCTTTTGGATTCACACTTGTTTTGATGGGCTCGGAGGTTATGATCATTTAACGAAAGGTCGCAACATTAAATTTTTGAGTCACCACACTAACGCGCTTCATTAATTCCCTCAGAATCAAGCCGGCTACGCCTATTCGAAAAGTTAAGACTTAAATTCACTGAGTTAACTACTTCGGCCGCGACCTACTTAGCTTTGTCATGACCTGAGATGTGGTCTCAACAGAAGAATTGATGTTGCGACTTGAAATTTTCTAATCCTAATTCTAACAATTCCATTTCAAACAAAGTTCAATTCAATAAATCCAATCAAAACAAGTACAATCTATTCTCAAAGAGATTCGTAAATTCACCAAATCAATTTATAATGCAAATTTGATTTAAAATTGAATCGTAAATTAAAATTTTCCTAAAATTCAATCATGCTTATTTGAAACAATTAGCATTAATCGTATATTATATACTCGCTCTCTTTTGTCTCAGGCAAGACTGAAATTTGGATGTGAGATTCCTCCTTGTATGACTTTTATCAATCTCTACAAAGAACATACATACATTAAAACAGTAATAATAAAATTACACCAAGCTTACTAAAAAAATCAAAACTTCTAGCACAAAACTCAAAACTTAAAACAAAAAACTCAGAGCGTGGGTTGCCTCCTACAAAGCTTCGCCCGCTTCGGAGTCCTTAGCTGGACTTGTTGTTCAAAACTAGGAATCATTTTGCAATATGAATTTCTCCAAGGTAGTGCTTTAATCTCTGACCATTGACCTTGAATTCTTCTCCATTGCTGGTTCTCAGTATCACTGCTTCAAAGGTTGTATTTGATACTACTGTATATGGCCCACTCCATTTTGATTTCAAATTCTTCCCTCGAAAGAGTCACCGAGTTGGAATAATGACTTGATCTCCTCGCTTTAAACTCTCCCCAAATCCTCCGATCATGCCATTTCTTTTGTTTTATCTTTTAGAATTTTAGCATTATCATAGGCTTCATTCCTCAGCTCTTCCAATTCATTCAACTGGAGTAGCCTTTCTTCTCTAGCAGCCTTGAAATCAAAGTTCAGCTTCTTGATAGCCCATATAACTTTATATTCCAATCCTAGAGGAAGGTGACAAGGTTTACCATAGACAATCCTGTATGGGGACATTCCAATGGGAGTTTTATAAGCAGTCCTGTATGCCCAAAGTGCATCATCAAGAATTTTCTTTATCTCCCTATTAGAGATCTCAGCTTGCCCATTTGTTTGAGGATGATAAGCCAAGCTTATAATGTGTTTGATTCCATATCTGCTCATGAGTCTATCAAACACCTTATTTGCAAAGTGGCTTCCTCTATCACCGGGAGCACAGTTCAAGGCCCCAATCAGCTTCAAAAATGTTCTTTCGTGAAACCCTAATGATCAGATAGTGGATTATTCTTGGAACAAGCTGTTGCCTCAACCCATTTAGATACATAATCCATAGCTAGGAGTATGTATAAATTTCCTACTGAAGGTGGAAAGGGACCCATAAAGTCTATTCCCTAAACATCCAATAGCTGCACCACCAGGATACCTTGCAGGAGCATTTCATGCCTTTTGCTAACATTTCTCATTCTTTGGCATCGATCACAAAATTTCATCCATTCAAAACAATCCTTGAAAATAAGAGGGCCAATAAAAACCCATCAGAGAATTTTGTAGGTCAGCTTTATCTCCCGCAAAGTGTCCTCCATATGGTGATGCATGAAGCATTCATGTAAGATCTTGCCTTGTTCACTTCTCTCTCGGTACACACCTCTCGATTATCATATCGATCCTCTTTAAACAATACAGTCATCCTGCATGTAAATCCGTTGTCGGCTTCTAATTTTTTTTTCTTTGTTGGTAAATGTAGTTTTGGTGGTATAACCTCACATGCTAAGAAGTTCATAATATCAAAGATACCAAGGTGATTGGAGGATAATTGAAATAACCGCCATTGGAAAATGTTCGCTATTTATTTTTCTTCTTCTTGTACACAGTTTAACTCTTGACATGATCGCCTATCACATTGTCACAACCTTCCTTGTCTTGATCTCCAGATCAAATTCGTAATAACAATACCCACCGATCACCATGGCTTCTTGGCTTTTCTTTGCCATCGATACTTAATTACAAAGATGATCAAAAGATGGGATAATGACATGGGACTCCTGAATATGTATGGCCTAAAATTTTCACATGCAAATACTATGGCCACATCTCCTTTCGCAGTCGAGTACTTTCTCGAGCTTCATTAAAGGTTTCACGGCATATTATACGGCCTTAAACATCTTGTCGGGCTTCTTCGTCCCAAGATGTACCCCATTGCATAGTCACCGCATCACACATTATTTCAAACTCTCTTGTCCTAGTCCGTTTTTCCATGATGGGGCTTCAACTAATTTTGATATAATCTCTTCAAAAGATCTATGGCAAGACTCCATCAAACTAAACTTGGCATCTTTTTTCCAAAGAATCCGCATAATGGCCTAGCAATTTTAGAGAAGTCTCTGATAAATCTTCTGTAAAAACCAGCATGTCCCAAGAAACTTCTTATTTCCTTGACTGTTGTTGATGGCATAAGATTTTTTATAATTGAAACCTTTGCTTGTTCTACTTCCAGCCCTGCTGCAGAAATCATATGCCCAAGGACAATACCTTATGTTACCATAAAATTGAATTTTTCCCAATTCAGGGCTAGATTCTTGTTCTGGAACCTGTGAAGTACTGTCCCCAAATTATGCAAGCAAATTCAAAAATCGGATCCATACACTCGGTGGAAATCATCTACGAAGATCTCCATAACTCTCTCACAAATATGAGAATATAGACATCATGCATCTTTGGAATGTAGTAGGAGCATAACAAACCAAATGGCATTCTTCTAAAAGCAAAAGTACCAAATGGGCTTGTAAAAGTGGTTTTCTCCTAGTCCTCAGGTGCAATGGAATCTAATTATATCTAGAGTATCCATCAAGAAAACAGAAGTGAGGGTGTCCTGCTAACCTATCCAACATCTGATCAATGAAAGGCATGGGAAAATGATCCCTCTCGATCGAAATCCGCCCATACCGCGTTCACACCCTCCATCCCGTCGCGCTCGCAGGGAATTCAATTCGTTTTCCTCATTTCTAATCACAGTGAATCCACCCTTTTTGGGAACTACAAGGACTGGGCTCACCCAAGAGCTGTATGATATTGCATAAATAAAACCTGCATTCAACCATTTCAGCACCTCTTTTCTGACAACCTCTTTCATCACAGGATTCAGCCTCCTTTTGTGTTCAATAGAAGTCTTTGCATCATCATTCAACAATATCTTGTGCATGCAAATGGAGGGACTGATACTTTTAGATCCTCTCAATTGACCAAGCAATAGCTTCCTAGACTTTCTCGTAATTTGCAATAGCTTTTGTTCTTCAATTTTAGTCAATGCAGCTGATATGATTACTGGTTTTCCTTTTTCTGGTTCTAAGAAAGCATATTTCAAGTGACTGGGCAATTCTTTTAATATTAACCCTTCTTCACTAGTCTCTTGTTCAGCAACTTTATGTTCCTTGCTGCAAACATGTTCTTAACTGTTTTCATTCAAGCTCAAGACTGCTTCTATTTTGCCACTCAGGTATAATTATAATCGATTTCAATTCAGATACCAGAAATTTAATCCCACTTCACTGATGAATATGAATATTACCAGACTCACGCTTGAACACTTGATAGATCATCGCTTTCTACAAACATACAACTTCCAGATCAACATCAGTTTGCTCCAAGCTCTTGTTAAGGTTAGCACCGTCCCATCTCCTACCCTAAGGTTAGCTCACCCTTTGCACATCTATCACAGAAATTCCGGGCCTGCTAAGAAGGGTCTTCCTAGCAATATAGAACTCAGTATCCTCTTCCATTTTCATGATCACAAAGTCCACAGAGTATAAATTTCCCCACCTTGACAAGCACATCTTCAAGAACACCTTCTAATGTACATGGATCTATCATCCATCTCAGAATGTAATTGTTGTTGGGATGAGTTCCCCAACTCAATCTATGCATCCATCGATAGAGGCATCGTCGAGATCGCACCGAGTCGCATAAGGCCTTCTTGAATTCATATTTCCCTATGGAGCAGGGAATGGTAAAGCTGCCTGGGTCCTTCATTTTTGCTGGAAGACTTCTCTGGATAACTGCACTACAAGTGGCAGTTAAGTTCACTATTCCTTCCTTAGCAATCTTGTTTTTCTTACTTAGTATCTCCTTCAGAAATTTTACATAGTTCGACATTTGATTGATTGCCTCTACAAAGGGAATATTGATTTCTATTTTCTTGAATATTTCTAAGAATTTAGAAAACTACTCTTCCCTCCTTGCCTTCTGAAGCCTCTGAGGAAATGGCACTACAGGGGTGTAAGCTTGTACTTTCTCCTTATGTTTTAGCTCACAACTCTTCTTAGGTCAGGCTTCGCTTAGCTTTTTCTTTCTCGCAGACCGTTGTCCTTTCCCGATATATTCTTCTTCTTCTCTTCTAGTTTCTTTTTCTTCTTCATCGCCTTTCCCTTCTTTCTTTCGCCTGCCACTTCCTTCCCACTTCTCAACTGAATTTCCATACAGTCCTTCGGGTTTTTCTAAGTGTCACTAGGGAACGCACCCTTGTTTTGTCTCCGTATATTCACACCGCCTTACTTGTGTTTCCAAGTTCTTTAGGCGATGCAATCTGTGTTTGCTTGAAACATATGAATGTTGGATTGAAATTCTTCCAACACATTAAACTTCTGTTCATGGAGGTTTATCGCCTTGTTATTTCCTCATGAACTGGCAGATTCGCTCTTCAAAAGATCAGCCTTTTCAATTCTAATGGCCCATTTCGCTCTCTCTCACAAGCATCGGAACTTTGTCGGGCCGATACCACGGTAGAATTTCCGCCTAATGCTCTAGTTCGTATTGCTTCTCCGCCATATAAGAAGTTCTCATGGTTCCTGAGTGCCGGATTATAGTGTGTAGGTAAGTTGAGATTAGGCTTGAAATGATAGCTCCTTTGTTCATTCAAGTATTTGGCTTGAAGTTCTCATGGAGTCGCTGTAAAACCCCAACCTGATTGAATGTTATAATAGTAGTTTTTGAACTGATTAGAGGTCCAAAGATAGAAACGAGGGTAGATTAAAATTTAGAACGCTCCCGACGTCACTGGGGCATGAAGGAATTTTTTCGGTAAATTGTAACCGTAAATTCTAAGGAATATGGATTTTTCTTATTATATCCGATTGAGGGTTTGCAAAGGGAATTTTAAGAAATTCCCAGTTCCTATGACTTTGAACCGATATTTGTAAACATGATCGAGACGGCGAATAGTGATTTCCGACCAAAATCGGTCGCGCCGGGAATTTTTTCTAAATCGGGCCAAAAATACGAAAATGTCCTAATCAATCATAGAGTCTAAATCTAAACTGAAACGGAGTGAAACGGGTCCGTTTGATAGTTTCCAGCGATCCAACGTAATTCGGAGCACAATACGCTTATCGTCCGACTTCCGAGTTTAATGATTTTAAACTGATTTCGTGATTTCGTATTCGGAATCCACTGTGAAGGATTTAATTTGAATATTTCATGGTTAATTTGAAGTTTAGGGACACTATAGAATATTTTTGACGCTTAACGTATAAAAGGATAGTGAAACCGAGATAAAATCATTTATAGTTATATATTTTCTTGTGTGAGCCAATTAAAACCTTCTTAATGACTAATCATGAATAAAATAATAGGTTAATGGATTTGTGATTCATTAGAATGGACCAATGAGCTTATTTGGTTCAAGGTAATTTTAGCAAAGCGTGAAAGGGCAATTTTGGTAAAGAGTGAGCTCAAAATCTAACTTTAAGAGATTAAGTTTGCAAAAAAAAAGGGAGAGCCTTGCTTATGAGAGAAAGAGGGGTATGAAAAGAGAGAAAAGAAAGGAGAGAAAGGGAGAAGCAAGAAGAAAAGGGTAGGGCCAAGGTATGAGATGCGTGATTTTTTTCTCCTCATTCAAGCTCTTCTGCCGATCTACAAGTGGAATCAAGATGAGCCAAGGAAAACCAAGAACAAGTAAGCTTTGAATGGTGGGAAAGTTGAATTTTTATGTTTTTCATGTCTAATGCTTTGATTTTCTTGTATGGATGGTAGAATTGGGGTATTTGAGGATGAATGATGATGCTTTTGATAGAAATTGAGAAAGAAATGGATTAGGTTGAGTTTTTGGATGCATTCCATGATGCACCATGGAATGAATTCAAGGGTTCCATAGCACCAATTTAAGTGTTGTGGAGCTGGTTTTAGATGCATTCCATGATGTTTCTTGAGGTGTTATGAATTATAGATGTTATATGAAATGAATTGGTAGCAAAAGTGGCAAAAATGGAAGCAAAACACAAAACTGAAATTCAAGGGATCGCTTCGGTATAGGGAAATACTGCTTTCCTATTTCGACTAGCTGATTTTGACTAGCAACTTGCTCATTTCAGATCTGATTTGAGTGATTCAAAATTCTGGGTAAAATAGACTTCTAGGGGCAAAGGTTATCTGAAGGAAGTTCGTTAAAATTGTAACCCTAAAGTGCCCAAAAATTTACTCAAAGTAGGGTCATGTGTGTTTCACTGTCCTGGTTCTCGTAAAGGAAATGCTCGCTTTCCTGCTTTACCATTTGTCGATTTTGACCATAACTTGCCTATTTCTGATCCGATTTGAGGATTCAAGTTGATGGTTAAAATAGACTTAGGGGAAAAAATTTATCTATAAGTTCAAGCAAAGTTTAATCCAAAAGTTCAGAAAAATGTTTCAAAGTGAGCTATGTGCAGATTCTGTCTCTACAACCTGAAAGGCCATCTCACAGGCAGATTGTGTTATGTGGTTGAGGCTTTAGAGAAGGAATTTAAATTGAAAATTTAAAGAGATGTCATTGATATCTAAAGGACTGATATGGAGAGTTTCATAAATTTTGAAGACCGTTTGAATAATTTTTGATTACAAAGTCTAGAGTATTTGCTGGTGCTGCTGGCCAAAATGAATGGGTTTTTAGTGCTTATGGTAATTTGTTCATTTGGTTTTAAATGAATGTGTATGGTGGATTAAAATGGAAGCAGGATAATGTATAGTTGTGGTTTTCTTGAAAAAGGTGAAAAGACTATCTGACGGGAAACTGAATTCATCGAAGCAAGCGTACTGAGCGGTGAACTCGTGAGTGAAAATGATATTTTAAAATTCGAGTTTTTAAAAGTGAATGGCTCTTAATGTTAAACTGGAATGCTTATTGGAAATGTTTATGGAAATGTTTTATCTTGCATCAATATGTATATATATATATATATATATATATATATATATATTTATATGTATATGAAATAGGTATGCATATGTTAAAGTATCATGAAAGTTTAAAAATGTGTAAAATGCATATGTGTTTTAATGATAAAGTAAAGGATTTAAATGTATTTATAATGTATTTTGAAGAAATGTTTATCGATGGTTACCCTAAACTTCTATGATCAAGTAGGATCGATATCGTCGAGGCACCTTAAGCGTGTAAGGATTAGAGGGTAAAGCAGGTTACTAAATCGAGGGAGGGAATTAGGGTGTCTAGAGTAATATCCTTACACGTGATAAGGTGTTAAGGATCGAACCTAGTAAAGCGTGAGTTTCTCCAGTCAGAGCGGTTATGACTGGAATGTGACTGCCCCTCACCGCGCATTCTAAACTGTTCGGTGTGTTTATTCCCCTAGGTTCCATCAGAAAGAAAGAAAGAAAGAAATAAAGAAAGAAAGAAAGAAAGTTTGAGGCATAAATGTTTAAGGCATAAACGGATTTTAATTGTATAAGTATTATTATCGTGAAGAAAGAAAGCTCGAGGCATAAATGTTTAAGGCATAAATGGATTTTAATGTATAAGTATTTATTATCAGAAAGAAAGAAAGTTTAAGGCATAAATGTTTAAGGCATAAATTGATTTTAATTGTATAAGTATGTATTATTTTGATATATACTGGAAATGTTATCTTAATGAAAATGTACACTCACTGGGCTCTTTTAGCCTATTCTTTCCATATAATTTCAAAACATTTTAGGACCCGAGACAGCGCCAGAGAGTACCCTCTCCCCGTAGTGAGTTGAGTTTCATTGAGGAGACGACGATGTGAACCGTAGACAGAGAACAGTTTGCATATTTCATGCCGAATACTTCTCATTATATATATATATGCATATATGGATATATTTTGAAAAGGAACTACTTAGGCGACGGCTTAAGTCCTAGCCAAGCCTGTTCCTTTTATAAAACTCGTGGTATGGAATTGAAGAAGTTTTAAATGTTTGATGATTGAAATGAATAAATGTATATGGTATATATTGTGTTACTGAGTTATGACGAGGATTCCAAACGAAGTTGAAAAATTGGAAGATTAGAAGTGTTTTTTTAAATGCTTATGTGTATTTGTAAATTTGGGAAGTCCGAAAAACAGAGGAAACTCTGGCCAATTTTTCTGAAAAATCTAAGTGTTTAAAAAAAAAAAAAAAACAAAAAAATTTACCACTTCGCTTCCGCATTATTTTCTAAAGATATGTAAAGGATTGTAAAGGGGTTCGCTCCATGGATGTTATTTGATTGTTTTGAGGAATAGTTTATATATCCATTGGAGTGCCGGAGGTCCTCCTGTCTATGAGGTTAATCCGGCTCTGATCCTTCAACGCAGACGTGTTCCACTCGCTTTGAAAAATGTTATAAAGATTTGAAAATTTGATTTTCATGATTGTTTTAATGTTTTATTTTAAAATTTTCATAAATTATTTATGAGATTTAAAATCATATATGCATTACATGACATATAAAATTTTTGAGTTCACATAAAATGCGTCGTCGAGGCCGACCCACCACCAGGAGGCAGATGTAGCACCAGAGGTCATGACAGGTGCTATCCAAGTTTTTGATAGGGATGCTTATGTCTTGATAGATCCAGGGTGCTACTCACTCGCTTATTTCTCACAATGATTGCACCGTTGAACATGTAGATACAACCTATAGATTTTAAAGATGGTAGTCTCCTTCCTACAAGAGATTCAATTATAGCAGTATAGAGTATACATGGGTTGTAGAGTGATTATTGAGGGCCATGAGTTTAAATAATTTGCATTGTTAGACATCCAGGACTCTATGTGATCTTAGGGATGGACTCCGGGGTTCCCGACATTACGCCACCATGGATCGCTTTAGGAAAGAAGTTAAGTTCTCAGAGACCGGACACACGTGATGTATTATGAGCGGAGTTTTTTGAGCCTGGCGACATGTCCCATTTCGTAGGGAGGACTCGGTTCAAGACCAAGAGGTTTGTTGTAGGTCTTATCCAGATTTGGACTAGAGTAGCATCGATATCCCACACACGCATCGCCTGTAGTAGAGGCCGTTAGGATGAGGAGTATGGGTTTGAAACTTGTGCGTTACGTACAATCAAGGACGTAAACGAGTGGGTCAACGTGTCTGGGGAAGTTCCAAAGTAGCAATTAGGGTTTTGTGGATTATTTATCTAAATCTTTAATCAGTTATATTAAGGCTCTAGCTATGAAATTGACATGATTCTAGGTTGATTTTGCTAAGAAATTGAAAAGAAAGAATGAGATTATATGATTGTCGATTTAGGTTAACCTTGATGTGTTAATGGAAGTGATGTTGTTTGATTGGTTTTAATTGATTTAATGACATTACTTGAAATGCTTGAAGGAATTAATGGAATTAATGGAATTAAAGTTGAATAGAAATAGACAGAGGGAGAATAAGAAAGGGTTTAATTGGAAATGCATTGGTTTGATTTAGTTTGTTAAATCAATGACATTGATGAATTATCAAATGTAATTTGTTGAAAGAAAATGGAAGAAATTGAAGAAATAATTATGAATGTGTGACATGTAGGATTTGGACTTAGCATTAGGAGAAGTATGGAAAGTTGAGTTTCCATTGATTTTAATCAATTGAAGTGATTAAATGCCTAATGTAATGTGTTAGAATTAATGTTTTAAGAAGAAGAATTGATTAAGGTATAAATGTAATTTTTGCTAAGGTGAAGAGCATTATGGGTTTTTCACTTTAAGGATGCTAATGGCTTGATTTAAAGCTTGCAAAGATGTTGTCATGAGCCTTGATTTAATTGGAAGTGAATTGGATAAGTCGAGACTTCATGATGAGGATGTTCAAGACAAAGATCTCGGTAATACCTGCACGGCATTTCTGGAGTTTCTAGTCATGCCATTTGACTTACGAATGCTCTAACCGCTTTTACGGATCTCATGAACAGGATTTTTCGGCCTTACTTAGATCAGTTTGTGAT